>CABFOV010000764.1:110270-159547 GCA_902141375.1 Timema poppense
CCCCACCACCGCCCCTCATAACACTCGTTCTCAATCCAAAACATTCCCATATGTCTACTAGTGTCTACATTTGTGAGGTTGTGCGCCACTCCGTATTATACTCTGTTCGTGTTAGTGTGTCTAGTTATTTGAAATATTAGTAAAAAAGTTGATACGGGTGAAGCATGAAAAATCAGGTAGACATTCGAACTCATATTTTAAAGGGATTCATACAATATTCAATCAGCATCATATTCAACTACATCGTCATCAATTTCCAGATAGCCCAATATAATTTTGTCAATACATAAATTATTACTTTATATACTAACCAAAGTTATTCAAAGTTATTTTTATCGTCTTTACTTCATTACAAACATATATAGTGCGATAATCCGGCATATTTGGTAATCCAGGATTACTGAAGTCCCGAGCGTGTCGTATTATTGGACTTTTACTGTATTATGATTGGTTTTAATATTAAATAACCTGCTTCGGTGGTCGTATGGTCTAAGGCACTACTCTCGCAAATTACTAACCCGTTGAAGATGGGGAGATCGGGGTTTGATCTGCAGATGGTTTTCCACTCTCCATCCGTGCAAATGAGGGTATAATTCCTATAAATTCCACTTTATTAATCCCGAACAAATTTATGTAATTAGTTCATAAACGTATAATTCGAATGGGTAGAAAGAAGCGGCGCATATATATATATATATATATATATATATATATATATATATAATACAATTATAAACAATCAGACAGATATATATATATATAATACAATTATAAACAATCAGACAGAGAGCGCCGTGAAATAGAACTAGTATATAACCATCTTGACACCACTGTATTGCAGGTTGCCTCCATTAGTATCAAGGCTGAGTCTAGTACTGCTAAGAGTATGGAGGACTATTAAAACAGGGCAGATAACTAGTTCAATTGATTTATCGATTTAAATATGTTATGAAACAGAATACGTTTATATGCCTTTTAATTATAGATACTAGTTAAAAAGGTAACATCTAATGAATAATGGAAAATATGTTTGTGAGACGAAAAATTCCCTTTAGTTGAGTGAGTAGGGATGAGCATAGTGTGATAATAACTACATCTTCCGATAGAGATTTTTCAAATAAAAAATAAATTCTAAAAAGATCTAACTAACCTTAGATATATTTAAATTTAGATTACAAACAATATTCCAAATGGTCAAGTTAAAAACCGAACCTCTTTCACTCGGTCAACTATTTTAAAAACTGGGTAAGGATACAAATATTTAAAGTTTAGAATTAAAGATATATATAGGATTCCTATAAATCAGTTAAAATGTATTTACATTACTGTGTTCCGTTCTTCGAAATTAGATGCCTAAAGTCCCATCTGTATATAATTTGCGTTAGTATGAGAGTGAATAGAAAATATGATGACATGATTCCTAAAGTTCTAAGAAAAGTAGTATGAGTATTTTTTAAAAGTTTTTATCTGTAGATTTACTCCCAAAAAAATCTCAAAATATACTAAACAGTGAGCGAGGAATGGCCACGCACTAACGCATTATTCAATAACTCTACGATGCATTAGTTAAAAATACGGTTCACGCCAAAATAAAGTCAAAAGATTCCAACATGTATCTTATTCCTTAGCAGCTCTATATTTCAAGTTTTATCAATTGAATAAAATGTTTGAAAATGTGACATTAGCTCATTTTCAACGAATATTTAAGCAAATCTTCTGAGTTAATAGAATAGACTTGATGAAAAAGGGATCTAGATTTATACTTTCTCTATCAGATATATTAGCTTTTTATAGGCCCACAACATAGCATTTTAAGATATTTGAAAAATACCAGCGAGCTTTTCTCTTTACCTTGAGATAAGAAGTTTCATAGTTTTCTTTCTTATCTTTCTTATTGATGTGACAAAGAGTAACTGTTGGTGAGAGGCGAATTGGAGTATAGGCTTTTACAGAATAGAGAAATAATTACAGAAAACGAACCATTATATTTTAAAACGTGTGGTCTGACAGTGATTGATGCTTTCTCGCTGAATGAACTATCAGTTGGATTTATTACATAATACGAATACGTAGTTTTTACATAAAATTAATTTGACTAATTCAAGTTTTTTTCTGTATATGACTTGTGATTATATATAACTAAACTTAATTTAAAATATAGAATTATTCCAGCTTTGGCAACATTTGTCCGTAGCCATCCTTCCAATAAGAGTAACACTACCTCTTAAGGTGGTATGGAAGACAAAGTTAGTTGAAGAACGTAATTTTTAAACTTCTATAGTAAAAACATAGTTTGATTAAAATTAATCAACCATTTCTTTATTTAATAAGCTTATATTAATTAGTTTAAACTTTTCTGTACCTCAAGAATTTTTGAATATATTTCATGGACGTAGCGTAATTTGAGCAGGACTTTTTTATATTGATTTAAAAAGTTTCTAGTCAAAAGCCACGATGCTAAGGACAAATATATTTAAGAACTCCTGAAATAACAATAAGTAGAAAATTAAATCAAACGTTTCCACAAAAGCAATATAGTAATTATTTAAGCAAAATTTTTTTCACATAAAACTGCAAAAATACGAAACTTAAGCCGCATAACCTTCTATCCCATATTATTATAATTCACTTTCGCAGGGTTGTCACTGTTTTCTTACTGCAAAATTTCCTGAGTTTTCCATGTTTTCCAGAAGGGATTTCTATTTTTACAGGAAATTTATATTGAATTAAAAATTTTCATCAAACTGACTAAGTGTAAAGTCATTTAACTTTTGTTTAAAACAAAATGACTTGAGGTTTATACGGAAATACATATTTAATCGTTTCACAACCCTTGTTTGAGGACTGATAAGACATGTTTGATCAGTGTGCTTTGATATTTATCCCTATTTTTCGTCCATCCTGGACCTACTATTTTAATATTTCAGTTAAATGTCCCAAATTAACAAATATTACAGTATTTTTTACTAGATTTACCAAAGTTTCAAGCGTTTCCCGGTTGTTTTTTTACAGACACAAAATAGTTCTTGTGTTTTCCACGTGCCTGTTACATAATACAATAATGTAAGTAAATACAAATCACTGCTTGAAACCATTTATTTATCTTTAGGTTCTCTTTCTCAGCAGAATTTACCGACCAAGGTTCCCAGTGTAGAGCATTACATAACAGTTAGAAGGAAATTCTCTACGTCTTATCCTCGAGAGTGATTTGCTCCATCAGTAGAATGTTTTTAATGTCGTTAAAAAAAGGGACATGGACTGAGAAGGCAGCGCAGCAATCGCAGTGAGTGGCCGGCCGGCGCTAGAGGGTGTCGAGGGGTTTGAGGGGGATACGGGTGGTAAGGAGATCAATAGCCCAACGCAGCCTGGAGGCTGTACCGGAGCTACGCGCCCCGACCAACACGCCGCCACCGCTGTTGCGTAGAACTACAGGAATGTCTTCCCGACCATGGATACAGTCCAATTTTCACAGGAGGCATTGTTTTTTTTTATCAACGCGTCTTACTATCGAATATCTTATAATTGCTCTAATAGGGTGGGAATGATGTAGAAACATTTTAGAGATAATGTACCAGATTTTTAACGGTAAGATAATTAGAAACCATGTAGGAAAGCCATCCTCAGTGGAACTGACCAGGATTCGAACCCCGATTTTCCCGTAATAATTAGGCCAGTAGGGTGATCTGGTGGTCTAGAGGTAAGGTCAATCCTCGGTCCCGGCACAGATTTATCCGATTGCCAAACCCTTCCTTCACCTCTGACAAGACGTGTATTAATCACAACTTTTGAATATGTGGAATGTCAGGCCTCCACCATGGTTCGGATTCCACGTTAAACTGTAGCTCCTACATTTCATCTCACAATCACCCTACACATTAGCGTAAATGCGTATGATTCGAACGGGTAGTAAGACGCGGTGCTAATAATAATAATAATTAGGCCAGTCCGATAGGAGTGTGACTGCTTAGACCACAAGCCACCGAAGCGGGCCATAGTAGGAGCCATTTAGAAAACGTGTCTTATACAGGGTGAAACACGTGGGTTTCAAGAATGGTTTGTGCACCGCCTCTTACTACATGGTTGGACCAGAGGTATACGTACATTAATAGATAAGTGATAAGGGGGATAGAGTTTAAAGGAAAGTTAACCATTATCGCGGAGAAAATTAATTAAAAACATTTAAGAAATAAAAAACTCTCAGCGCTTCTAGGCGGTATTAGAACGCCGAACTTCCCATCATCATCAAAATAGACCAAACACTATTAACGCCCTGGCCGGTGTACACGTCTATTCAGGTAGGACCTCTAGAAAGGTAGCCAGGAACTCCTATGGGAAAGACTTTTTGATAGTAGATATCTAACATTATAGCTTAAAGTGGGAGTGAAGGGGACGCGAGAGAAGAACAGTGTTTCTACAGTTTTTGTATCAAAATATTTTTGGCCAAAAGAAACTGACTATATTTCCAGTTGAAACATATATTTTAATATTCTTCACATGGTGACCTCAAAAATTCTTGAATATCTTTAAAGTGACTCCTGCAATTTTATTTCAGCGCTATTATCTTCATTAAAAACGTTTGTCATCCAATGCCGCTAAGCTCATGACATATTCAACAACTGTTGATATCACCATGGGGAAACAAATTAATTAAACTCAATATTTCTACTGGAAAAATATTTTATTTATTTTGGCCCCCCTCCCCCCAAAAAATGAACAACTTCAAAAACACCTAAATTTTCCCGCGTCCCCCATACTCTTACCTTAAAGTGTATTTGTGTCCAAGAAGGACAAAAGGGCCGTATATATTAACTGTTACCAAAGTCCATGAAGATGTTTTCATATTTTAATACGTCAAGTCATGTGATCTACAGCTGTAACTTCTTTTTAATATAAATTATTATTTATAATAAAACGACAGTCATAAATAAATACTTGTTTGGTTAGCATTTATAGTGTTTTTTATACTCTTCTAAATCCACACATCTATTGCGAATTTCGAAATATCCAGCATGCACCCAACACTGAGCTGATGATATTGATATATGTTACTAATCAATTCCAAATTGCGGGCCAGGCTTACTTTATGTATTGCCTTAGTTGAATGGGGAAATAACAATTATGTGATAATTTAGGAGACTATGGTTCTTTTACATCCCACAATCGACATGGGGACCAACGGCTGTATGTACTTCTCCTCCGAAGGAAGATGTGCTACGGAATTTAATTCCTTAGTAATAGTCTATCAACCTCCCCTGGGTTTGAACCCATGAACCTAGGGTCCTGAGGTGAGCACTTTACCATCAGACCAGCATGATATACTTCTTGGTATCAAAACAATATATATTAATTAAAATTCCTCTTTGGTTGTGTTATTTACATGAATTTTATAAACAAGTATATTAAATCAGCACTCAGCCCGTATATGTTAACGGCAATGTGTGTAAGCCTGGCATTCTATAAAATGCCTAGGTTTTCTATATAATTCTTAGGTGGTTTTTAGCAAAGTAAAAAAACATTAGTTTTGCTTTTATATTTAATACTTTTCGTAGAAAATTTATAGAATAACCAGTCATTATATATTACCGAGAGCAATATCTAACCTAGCCTAAAATAACCTTACCTAACAATTATCACCATGTCTTACTACCCATTGTGGTTGTACGCTTAAGAACTATTTACTCTAATAGATTAGTAATTGGGAAGGTTGAATATAGAGAAAGTGAACCCGCATTTGCGTGGAAGGAGAGTGTAAAACCGTTTAGGAAAACCACCCCAGTTCATCCGAGAGAGATTCAAACCTTGATTTTCCCCATCCTCGTCAGTCTAGCTCAACACGAAACATGCGCGCTAGCTAGCTAGATACGCTACCGAGGTGGGTCTTACCTTACCTAACTACCATATTCTAAAATAACCTAACCTGACCACCTTAAATCCTAGGAATTAGGTGAACCTGCAAGAAAAGGGCGCAAGACTTAATTAAATAGAACTGGATAAAATAGTTGATAACATATTCACCTCTGACAAAACATCTTGTGAATGTGAGGAATGCCAGGTCTACACTGTGGTTCGGATTCCACGTTAAACTGTAGGTCCTTCATTTCATCTCACAGTCACCCTACCATTGCAAATTAGCGTAAGTGCGTACAACCCGAACGGGTAGTAAGACGCGGTGCTAATAATAATAATAATAATAATAATAATAATAATAATAATAGTTGATAACATATTCCGGGACTTCAAAAAAACAAAGGACTTGAAAATAAATATGAAATACAACCAAATTCGCTTATTTCATAAATTGCCAAAACCACTTAGGCATTATATAGAATGCCAGGAGTTCACACATTGCTGGTGACATATATATTAACCTATAGCAGTATGGCTGATAAATAATTCTACCTACTTGTTACCTGTTCTAACAATTCGATATTTAATAGTTGAGTAACAGGACGAATCATTATACATGTAATAAAAAGCCAAGTCTACATTAAATAGACCTGTATATATTCTCACCAATATTATTATTATTACTATGAATAGTCATTCTAACCATTTGTATGTGTAGTACAAGATACCCAAACCCAGCTTATTAAACTATCTACAAAATAACAACAATAATTATAAACACTGAATCAGATTAATGAAACTAATTGAAAATAGATTGTATAGGTCTCAAATAAAGCATCCTTTTTTTAAATACAACAAAACATAATTTTATGAAAATCAACTTTTACAAAAGTGGTAAATCGTGGATAAATATGTATGGCAATGTTTGCACAGTGTGGTAAATGATTTCAAATCTAATATTAAATCATTCTTTCAATTATAAAAAAATTAAAAAATTAAACACTTCTTTTTAGTTACTCTTAACTTTAACTTTGATACAATGAGTTCAATCAAAATTATTATTTTTTCACAATCTTGAATATAATGTTTGTTCCTAAAATTTAGCGTAACATTGGTACATATCAAGTTTACGTGTTCCGTTGTAAGATAACAAACAAAGAACTATTGATGGAAAGTCCAAATTGTTATCACTTTCTATGGTCGATTCATTAGAAGGTTCGACAGCAATTTTTGAAGGTCCTAATTTAGGGTGAGATGGAAAGGGACGCGAGAAAAGGCCAATATTTTTTCAGTTTTTATGAAAAAACTTTTTTTGGCTTAAACAAATAAAATATTGTTCCAGTATAAATATAGAGTTTAATTTTCTTCACATGTTGATATCAACAGTTCTTAAATATCTATCATGAGTATGGTGGTATTATCTAACAAACATTTTAAATGAAGAGAAGAAGTTGTCTTTAAATTCCAGAACACCCGTGACAGATATTATAGAAATTTTGAGGTCACCAGGTGAAGAAAATTAAATTCTATGTTTGTATTGGAGCAATAATTCATTTATTTTGACAAAAACGGTAGAAACCCTGGCTTTCTCTTGCGTCACCTTCCGTTCCACCTTGACTTTGAGAGATCCATAACATTTTTTTTCTACTTTTTTTGTTTTCGTTTTTATTAAATTTATTTTGAAGACCCTAGTGTAGGATATAAAATAATTAAGTTCGCTTTACTACATCTCCACATAATAATCATTTGAATTACGCTAAGGTAGCAACAAGCCCCGAGAAAACGTACCGACATTTGCGAGAAGGCAGATGAGGATAAAATTTCACTCTTAGTAAATCTGGCTGAGATTCGAACGCCAACCTTCTCCTCACCGCTAAACCAGACAATTGAACATGATATCAAGCCCACGTGCTAGACAACTCTGGTTTAGTTGGATCTATCTTATCCTAGGTTGATTATTTCTTAAGTAATGAATTGATAGAGGATGTTTAGAACGTTCAAATTTAGTTCCTAAACTAAAGCAGACAAGAGCAAACTGTTTTCAACTATTGAAGAAACTCAAAAACAGATTTACCCCCATCGGTTATCGAATGGCCTAAGACGTCACTCTGGCAATATACGAGTGGGTACTGGACTTCCGATGACAGATATATGAGGGTTGGAATCCTGGTAGGGTGCACTGAGGGTCGGTTTTCCCTCTATATTCAATAAAACCGTGTATACTTCCTCTACGTTCAATATTACTCATCCCTAATACATTAGCAAGATTATCCGCTTCGGTGGCCGCGTGGTCTAACGCACTACTCTCGCATTTGACTTGACTGCCGAAGACGAGGAGATCAGGGTTAGATTACCGGCCGGGTATACTTAGAGTGTTGTTTTCCTAAATAGCTGCCAACTATTCCTGAACATAAATGAGGTTACAGGTCCTCTAATACCCAACCTTTCTCACCCCAAACACATTACCGTAATTAGTACATTTATATGCGCTTAGCTCAAACGGTTATCAAAACACTGTGCTAAAAAATAAACTGTCCTTATGAGCGTATAGAAAACACAATGTTACAATAATGTCCAAGTCTGCAACACAAGCATATTAAATTTTGAAGTTACAATGAGAACATGGAGATAACAACAAAATAATTGACACTCCGAAATGATGTACACAAACATAAAGAAATAACGAGTAAGAAAAGTAGGAGATAATATGCTTGCTCATTTCTCAAGTTGCCATGGTTTTGTTAGTTACGTCAGTGTAGCCATCTTCTGCCAAGAAAATAATGTTAAGGGACTGAAGGGTGGATCCAAGGAGGTTGGAAGAAGAAGGGGGGAGGTAGGGAAGAGATGCGGCCATGGAGGAAACCAAATCATGACGAATTCAATTTGAATGTTAAAACAGCTTGGCTGATTATAGCATAGAGAAGGCAAGTATAACTTTAGTTTCTCTGAAAACTTTGCGGCGCACGGGGGAATCCGTTGGTTCGTCGTCGCTTTAAACTTGAAATATGGTAAAGACGGATCTACTCTCCCTTGTTTCGTAGGGCGATGCTACACGATGCGAAACCCTTTATAAGACGCGATGTCAAGGCAGAAAATGGACACATTATACGCTTGGATTTAAGGAAATATTTAGTATAGAAAAATAATTTTCTTTTTAATGTATATGTATTTGAGTTCAATTATAGTTGGGTTTCAAACACATAATGAAGAAGCAATTTAGATAATAACAGAATTTAATAATATTTTATTTAAATAGTAAGTTTTGTATTTCATAACTAACGCTTTGTATTATTTTGATTTATAACACTAAAAATGTAATGGTGAACAAGAAACCAGTTTGGTTCACATTAATTAATTAATTTCTAGATGGCGTTAGGAACTCGAAACTTCATTTTCGCACTTATAAAAGTACGCCACCTATCCCTATCTTGATCTAGTTTTATCCATTCCACCTCATTACACCCTATCTCTTTCATGTCCATTCTAATGTTATCCTCCCATTTGTGTCTAGGTCTTCCCAATGGTCTCTTCCCATTAGGTTTGCCAGTCAGTACCCTGAACATGGTTCTAGATCCTCCCATTCGTGTTGAATGTCCTGCCCACCATAATCTACGATACTCGAGCATCCTACCAATGTATTGTGATGAGTACAGGATATGTAACTCATCACCTCCAGTAGTCTCTTCCTTTCTTGGACCAAATTTCTTCCTAAGCGTCTTTCTCTTTGGAACACCCAAAATTTGTTTTTGGCGTGTAAAGTAAGTGACCACGTCTCACACACATAAAGAACAACCGGTCAAATTGTTTTGTATATTCTGAGTTTTACGTGCCTTGAAACCCGGCCAGTTGTCAACAACTTTCTGACCGAGTAGTAACATGTACTTTCATTGATAATTCTCTAATCATTATCATAAAACGATAGTGGGTTTATAAATGAAAATAATTTAAGAAAGTACGAAAGTAAATTATTTTAAACACTTTATAAAAAACTATACACTCAATGATAATATCAGTTTTACAAATATAGTAGTGGCTTAAATTTCTGACAATCAGTTACTGATAGTTTTATAGCTCAGCTAATATTTTCCATTTTTGCCAACGTAATTCCTGGAAACTTCTTCTTAGCCCCCAAAAGTCGCCCACGCTTTACTTTACCCCACTCAGTATACAACAACCAAAGTCCAGATTATGCAAACCACATCATACACTGCCTGCTAGTGGCACATTAAGATTGCCAAGGCAGCATGGTGGTTTGTGGAGGGGATCTAGGGTAATAGAAAGGGGGTGAGGTTGCCAAGGGGGGGGGGAGGGAAGAATGTTTATGTTGCACCCAAGCAAAAGGGGGGTGTATGGAAACAGCCTTTCCACCTTCCACTCTTTCCTATCCAAAACGTTAAGGTCGACGACTTCCACTTTCTGCAGGCTCACTACTACCCAAGAGGTACCAGATGGTTCGTTCAGAAACTGTTTTACCTAATCCATATTTACATGGATTTGTGGTGTTCCTTCCATCGCTCCCAAACCTCTCCCTCTTCGGACCCTCTTCAACCACCTTCCTCTATTAGATCCTAAGCCTAGTATCCTCTTTCTCCCTTTCTCTTCTTGACTTCCATACGCTTCACCTTTCTTCTTACGTCACTGGGTGCTATTTTGTGTTTGGGAGAATTACAAGTTTCTCTTTTCTCTTCAACAATACTAAAAACTCACCCTTGAACGAAACAAGGGTAAAATCAAAGAATAATAAAAAGGGAGGTTCAATACATATGCTGTTCAAAATCTTATCTTGGCATAAATTTGAAATCGTTTTGTTAACATAATACTCGTCTAGCTCGTGGCGATATTAATCTAATCCGTTTCTTTATTTGTAACATGAACTAAATAGTATGACGACGCTTTTTAAATGGGACAATCATGAAATCGTTATTCTAAATGTAATCAAACAAGAAAGCTGTGTTTTGAAAACATTTTTAAGGAAGCAAATAATATGATTATAATGTAGTATTTAAAATTTAACTTCTCATTTAAAGTTAGATTATCCCACCTATATTTGTAAGTATTTATTATGATACATTTGACTGTATTCTAATATTTAGAATAATTAAGGATATTAATTTACTAACTTTTCAGTGGTTTTATTTGGCCACAGTGTCTTAAAGGGACTCTTTGATTTTACAGGAATTGTACACTCATTTTAGTAAAAGGATATTGGTAGAAAATTATGGAAAAAACACCCTCATTACACCCGACCGTTTTTATAGCCCCGATCTCCCCAACATCACCAGTCCAGTTTATTGAGAGAGTGACGCCGTAGACCATTGGTTCATTCAAGCGGATAGTTTTACATTACAAGGAAATTATTTTTATAAAAGATAAGTTGTGTTAACTCTTTGTTGATGATATATTACGTTTAATTTGTGTGTATTTTGTTTCAATTTTTATAATTTTAATCTTATAGCACCTTAAATATCTTAGTATGTATTTTTTCAGTCTCTAGTTTGGACTAGAACGAGACATACGAGTTAATATTAATAACGTGTATTAGTAATTAAGAAAAACATTAAATTAATTTAAAGGAACCATCAAAATAGTGTTTTACCAAAGTAATAGCTCATGTGAAATGTTTAATTTTGTGACCTTTCGACATCATTTATTTTTGTCTAACACACTACTAGTATTAAAATACGTAATATAAAGACTTGTCACAGGAAAACTAGAAGTGGATTGGAGCCTTTTGTTATTAGAAGGTCCCCAACTTGTTTTATATTTTTAAATTCCTGATTTATACCGCGTACATACAGAGAACACCTGATGACGGAAACGCAACGGAAACTCAACGGTGACTGTAGTTGCTATTACATAGCACAAAAATTTAAATGTTTATGTCTATACTAGGGCAGCTCGAAAGTGATAGCAACGTGAGTGACGCGGACACTAGAGTTTATCCAGTCACGACATGTTGTTTACTCGTCACCCAGTTTCCTCAGTTGACGACGGTAGTTTAGCTAATATTTTCCAATTTATGGCGTCAGAACAAGTAAACATAAAGTTCACGCAGTTTATTGAAAACTACCTAACTGATATTAATTCTCGCCAATTGGTTATTCTTTATTCAACACTTGAGGTTATCAAATTCTAAAGGAAGTCAAAACTACTTTTACTCATTCGAGAATAATTTTAAAAAATGTGTCCGATTAATATTCCGAATCTTTACAGAACACTACAGACTAAGGTTCACATTCATATTATTGTAAGGGTGATATAATGTCTTTGTAAACGTCTTCGCAGCCTTTTGCTCACAACGTACGATATAACAGCGTCCTCCTCCTATGATGATGAAATACCGAGAACTAATCATAAACTGGCGTTGCTTTGGTATGAACAGCCTTGTAAACCAGTCACCCGAGGACTGGCAACTTTATATTAAGCAACTACAATCGCCGTTGTGTTTCTGTCACCACTTGCGCTCTGGTTTCAAACAGTGTTAGATGCACTACAGTAGCCCCGTGGCTTCTTTGGTGCTGACTGACAGCTCACAGCTGATTTCTGAGAGTCAACATTTAGGTATATACCTAAATTTTTACTGTCAGAAGTGACAGCTGCTAAACACATGTTTTTGCAGATCATATGGCTCGCCAAAGGAATACATAATTCGGTGTGGTAACTTTTCAAAGCCGTCAGCCGTCAGCTGTTAACTGTCAGTCAGCACCAAAGAAGCCATGGGGCTACTGTAAGTTGATTTATTATTTTGGTCATTTATCATAACTAGATGAATCCAGGAGCAATTTCTTAAACATTTCTCTTTTAATATCGATTATTTAGCCTTGTGAATTTGATTCTCTTTTAGGTAAATAGATTTCACTAAAACATTTTAATTTTCTAGATTTAAAAAACAAATGTGTCCATTAATCGAAACATTAAATAAGGAATACAGAAACTACCTACTCCAGTGACTGAATGACTTAAGGTGTCACTATCATGTTAGACCGGTCTCCTGAAGACGTAAAGATCGGAGTTCAGATCTTGGCAGGATCTATTGAGGGTGTTTTTTTCCTAAATGGTTTTCCAATCTCCTTCCACACAAATGCTGGTAGATTAACTCTAAAATGCTTCCTTCCCTACCATTACCCCAATTAATTATCATGTACGCGTATAGCCTTAACAATTATTAGGACGTGGTGATGAAAAAAAACACATCGTAACTAGGCCAGTCATTATGACGTCACTACCAGCCTCGGGGGAATAAACTGACCCATAGTGTAAATTGACTAACCAGCCTTTCTATCCAGTGGGCATGGATTAGACCACTCAGTCCGTTCCACCAATTTATTTCTCTAGAAGAAAACAACTTGCCTGCCCAAGTTTCTGAAATCTCTCTAAAAGAGGGTGGGCACTTCTAACACACACACATGCACACACACAAACATACACACGTAAACACACACACACACACGCTCATGCGCATAAAAGATGTCCTTCTTCACTGACCACAAAACTTTACCTCTATTGTCTCGGGTTCTTTTTTGTTGTTACTTTTCCCTTTATTGGAACCATCTTTTATTTTTCGTGCTCCTTTCCTACTTCTTCCTAACAGAACTCCCAACTACTTCTGTTGCGTGACAAAAGGTCCAAATACATCTTACGAGTCAATATTGAAAAGTAATTGTGTAGCAAAAGAGAGAGAGAGAGAGAGAGAGAGAGAGAGAGAGAGAGAGAGAGAAAAGAATATTTTGTCCGGAAAGTTTCTTACTTTAAGAAAAAGAAACTGTATCTTATTCACATAATGTTAAAAATAATATTGAGAATAATATTACAAGATATGTATGTTTTGAATTTTATAGACCAACTCCATCACAATCAATTGTATTTTGATTTTGTTCAAATATTTAAACTTTTTGCTCAACTATTTAAACTTTTTGCTCAACTATTTAAACTATCTTTAGTTCTTCATGAATAGGAATAATATTTTATGATATTAGACAAATATTTTTAGTTTCCCACGAAAAATATTACAGTAATATAATTTAAGCGCTCCTCAACAAACAACATTGTAAGTGATGATATTGTTTGAAAATGATGATTATTTCATCAATTACATTTTAATTTGCACCTGTTTTTTTACTTCTGACAGGTAAAGAAAGTATTGTGATCGTCAAAAAAAATTTAACTCGAAATTTCAATTTATATCGACATTCATGACCCTCCAGAATCCGGAAAAGTAGTTTTTGAATTTCCGTCTGTCTGTCTGTACCTCCAAATAGAGCCGAAACTATTTTACCGATCAGGCTAAGACTTGGTATCTAGGGTTTTCATAGGGTTTCCCAGAAGGATTTTTAGAAATGGATATCTAACCCTCAAATTAAGGGTAGTTTACTGAAGGGCAAAAAGAGAAAAAAATCGATTTTCTCAAAATCAGATCTAACGATTTTTGTTAAAATTCTTATCCAGGCGTTGATTAAGTTTATAAATAAACTGAATATTTTTATTTCCCCATTAAAATGGCTTTTATGGTACTTTACAGAAACAGAAACACCGTATCTACGCAACTATTTGAGATACTAAATAACCTATCATTGCAAAATTGTAGCACTATTAAAAAATTAAAAAACCGTTATATGAAATATATTTTTATAAATCCAACAGTTTCTGAGATATTGGCAAATATAGTAATACAATTTTGTGAGCTTTAGTTGTAAAGAGATACTACTTAAGTTTTAACGCAATAATTCTCCAATGCCATAGAGTATTAAAATATAAGTAAATCTCTCAAAAAGTTTATGTTGTTTTTCCTTAAATCTCTTAGGAGAAACATTAGTACAACAATGATCTATATCCATTTTAGACTCAATAATCAATATCTACATTTTTTATTGTTCAAAATTTATAAATAAAGAATTTAATATCAATGCGATGACATGAAGATTTGCAACACCTAATAACATGTCAAAAATTCTAGCCGGAACTCAAAATTTTAATGCAAAGTGTTGACCCTTGTGGACCCAATAGTGATCTTTTTTATCGACCCAAACATACAAATGAGGACATTAATTATTCTTAAAATATAGAACTATAAGATTTAATACAAGGACTAAAAAAACACTTTTATATACGTATAGTGAAACTTATGCTTGGGTTTGCTAGTGTATATTATTTCGTTTAACATATATTACGAGTTTTGGGTAAATATCTACATTCTTAAACAATAGAGCGAGAAATTCCGTTTGGAGTTCTGTACCATTTATTTTAAATTAAGAGCATTAAATAGTACTTTTGTAATAGGGCACCAGTTACAGACGTGTACGCTGTGCCTTCCACTATACAGTAAGACTAATAGAAAGAGTAATATTTAAGTGGTTGATGTACACATTTCACCTTTCCAGCACTGCCTATAAATCTAATAGCTACGACATACTCTTAAATCTAAAACAATCAAGGTGACCTGGCGGTCTAGGGGTAAGGTGTCAGACTTCCGTGCTGGCGGCCGGGGTTCAATCCTCGGTCCCGGCAAAGGTTTATCTAATCGAAAAACCCTTCCTTCACCTCTGACAAGACATCTTGTGAATGTGGGGAATGCCAGGCCTCCACCGTGGTTCGGATTCCACGTTAAACTGTAGGTCCTCCATTTCATCTCACAATCACCTTACCATTACACATTAGCATAAGTGCGTATAACCCGAACGGGTAGTAAGACGCAGTGCTAATAATAATAATAATAATAATAATAATAATAATAATAATAAAACAAATCAGATTAATAGGATTTAAAACATATATTTAAAATTATTTAAAACATATACAATTGTTCGCACAATAAAATGATTAACTCAAGAAAGTATAAATTTGTAGCTCTGGATACCTAACTTGTTGCACAAGAAAAAAATTTAAGGCCATAGCTATGGTGAGCTTATGCTTGGAAGAAAAGTATTTTGGCATTTAAGCAAAACGGATAGATAGACGTCGTGAGAAAATCTAAAAAATAAAAAGCCAATGTGTAGTAACTATAAAAATTTCCAAAAAACTTCTTCTCAGGTCAATGGAATCTCCAGCTGTCAGTTCTAATATATAATATCAATGTTTATAAAATAAATCTAGTAATAAAACCCTAGTTTCACAGTAAGATCAGTCAGGGATTAATACCCCTAAACGTACTCAATTTAGGGACTAAGACAAATACAATTAAACCTTTTATTCTATTAAAAGAAATCCAAGCCCACATAAGTGGTATAATGATCTAAGGCATCAGACTTGCAAAATACTTGACTGCTGATGACGGAGATATCGAGGTTATAATCCTGTTAGGGTTCATTGAGGGTAGCTTTCAATTAAAAAATAAAAATCTGCCTTCAGGTGAGGAGGCACTTCCTATTAGTTCAACTTTCCTTATTTATAAAACATAAGCGTAATTACTTGATATGCGTAAACCCAAATGTGTAGTGAAAAGCGGCAATAAGATACTACTGACATGGTGGAGATCACGGATAGATAAATCGGTTGTGCGATCGACGCGTAAAGTTGATTGGTCAGGCTTCGAACCCCTCTTAGAGAGTATTTTTTTCTTAATCCATACAGTCAGAATTGCATGTGAATATACGTGTTTGTTTAAACATAATAAATTGCCTTTACTTTTGGCTCAACTGCTCACCGATGCGAATAATGCTGCACTGTTCGCCTCTTTCTGATCAAACAAATTATTATTATTATCAGCACCGCGTCTTACTATCCGTTCGGGTCATACGCACTTACGCTAATGTGTAATGGTAGGGTGATTTTGAGATGAAATAAAGGACCTACAGTTTAACGTGGAATCCGAACCACGGTGGAGGCCTGGCATTCCCCAATGTCTTGTCAGAGGTGAAGGAAGGGTTTGGTAATCAGATACATCTTTGCCGCGACCGAGGATTGAACCCCGGCCGCCAGCACGGAAGTCTGACACCTTACCCCTAGACCGCCAGGTCACCTGATCAAACAAAACTTCCTACTCTACTGGATGGAGGTACGGTAGTTAGTGTGGATGTTAAGTAAATCCTCACAACTGCACTTTCTCATCAAAATAGCAAACATGTGAGTAAGATTATTGACGAGTATGTAAATTTCGCTTCGTGCAGCTCTGATCAAAAGCTAAACCAAAACATATATGGTTCCTTGTTGCTTCGCATAACATTCAATTACGATCGATCGTAACGGATATTCACTTAACAATAACTTCACCAACTTAATTAATCTCCTCTGTTAATTCCACACCGAATAAATGTGAAACTTATTTCGCAAAAAATTGTCTCATTTACGGAGGTTCGGGACTGGAACTCGAACAAGTCCCTAAATGTATCTTATGATTAGGACAATACTACGTATTCAAGTTGAGTAAAAATTTAGAAACATTTTCTAATCTTGCCGAGGAGAATTTGTAATGAAAAAAACCCTAAACATAATCTACACAAGCCTATATGATGTCTATTAATTGCGTCTAACCTTTAAAAAAAACTAATAAAGGGCATGTCTTATTTTAACGTGCACACACATAAAAAGCAGTATCAAAATATCATACACACAGATCCTTAACAGTAACAGCTATTGGTTACAAAAATAGAGCCCTAAATAAACATTTTTTTAGCACAGCTAACACAAATATATATACACAATTATGACAAAGTAATCAAGTTTTTTTTAGTATTCATGAAACAATATTAATTGGAGTTAGTTAAATAATGGGCAAAAGTTTCTTATAGGTGTACTTTTATTGAGGGAGAAATACACAACTTTCTGTTACTATACATTTTGGTTCCCATTTATTTTAAAATAAATTATAATCATTTTATAAAAAGAGAGTTTTATTTTACTAATGTAAATTCTTCACAAAATGACAACGCATCGGATTATAACGAGCATCACTGATACTAACAACTTGTCAAGGCAAACTTAATAAAAAAAATCAATTTTCCTTTTCTACCTAAACAATAATACCGGTAAAGTTGGTATAAATGGGGGAGGGGTTTTCAGGTCGGCGGAAAACAAAGGGAATAGCGAGTAGTAATAATTGTGAGTGTGACTGTTTCCCAAACAGTGTAGAGCGAATCTACTGTGTTATTGGGAGGGGGGTGGGGGATAGGGGGGTTGGAGTGGAGAAGGTCCCTTTATACATCCTAAACTCCCTGTCCCACCCTCCTTCATACGGCCCCTGCGGACACGCGCCATTATTCACATAATCCCATTTCTACCCCCCTCCTGCCCCTTTTCCACTCCTTTCCCTTTCCCCGACTCCCAAACTCCCCCACTCCTACTTCCCCTCCCTATTATTGAAATGGACCACACAGGCACATCTGGGGATCCACTTCAATTAGCCCGGACATGGGCTCCAAATGGGTCCATGTACGCCAGGACCCTCCAAACTATACCGTCTGAATTCGCAACTATTTTAATTATGAACTCATACTTACGTTACCCTCATAATTTACATAAGCCACGACGCTAGCAGATATATGTAACAGGAAAATATATGTTCAAACACATACACACAAAAACCCAAGACAAGATTTCTAATTGGACAAAACTAATATATTATCTCCACCGCATTAAATAATAACATCCATGTTCAAATTAAGTTGGCCTAATATATAATAATTTTAATGCATTTATTTATTTAGTAAAATAATAAAAAAACATTCATAAAAATTGGCCAAACAGTCTTCAGTCAACACCATAATATTGTGTTATGTTAAATTATTCTATTTGTAGGTATAAATGGTTTGATTTACAATGCTATATTCGTGTACGTTAAGGCCCTTGGCCCTCTCGAGTGCAAGTCTAAAACTTATTTTGCGAGATGGTGGGTGGGAGGGTGAAAGGCGTGGCTTCAAAACCGACCAAAGTATCCTTCTATGCCAAAAAAAACAGATGGATCACGGAAACCTTAGATGGCGCTAACTACCATACATGTCTTGCGGAAAAATCATACGTTTGGAAATATCAGTTTTCACGAGAGTGAGTGAAAATTTTATGTTAATATTTTCTACACCCCTTATAAGATAATATATCGATGTTTATTAATTATTACATTTTTTTTTGTGAGTCCAGCAGTTTTCTATTGAAAAATATCAATTTTATCGATATTTGATCACGGTTAAAATTATATAGGAGGTGTGTATATAAAAATATAGCTTAATCAACATGCTTCTATTTTTGAACTAAAAGTTTCCGAAATGAAATCTGCAAAACAGTAAACAATTCTTGAAGATAACCGTTTATACTCATGGCTCTGCATTTCCTCGCCAAATAAAAAGGCCCAATCGCCTTAAAGTGGACCTTAAGAAGCCATCTCAGCCACCGGAATAATAAAACTTGGTGTGGTTTTCTGTAAAAATAGTGGAATTTATACCATTGACAGCGTTCTACCCAGTATTAAAAATAAAGCTTAATCAAAAAATAGTTATACTAAAATGAAAGAACTATCAAACTGATATCATTGTCACTGTCGTCAAATCAATACACCGTAAAAGCGCATTTCGATGAGCTTTCCGGTTCAAGTGTAATCGTTTATCTAATATTATGTTTAATCGGCGGTTAAACGAGGTCTTAGGAACAAACCCACATTTACGTTTGACACTTTTTTTAGTTTAAATAGTTGATAGACACTATTATAGATGAATCTATATTAATAAAATAAAGAGTTTTTTTTTGTCAGCCATAAGCGTTGCACGATATCTACCACGCATAAAGGGCAGCAAATTTTAAAATTAGCAAACCACGTTCACTAAAGTTTACACTTAGAAGCAGTACCTCTATTATATTGATTACAATTTTTATTTAATTAATTAAAAAACAGGGTCGGAATCAAATAAATTACGAGAGTTTTTCTATTTGTTTGAATAAAAGCAAAGAGTTGACAGTGGTAGCCACACAATAGATTGCGCGTTTACCCCGAGCAACGCCAGGTTCTTCTACTAATGTACCCATAAAATTGTTTTAAATCATAAAATGATTTTAAAAACTTATATAAATTGAGAATACACAAATCAAATATTTCAAAAGTGATTTGAAAGAAAGAGATATCAAGTGCATAGTTTAAGCACAACTTATTAAATTTTTTATAAATATTGGAGGAAATAACACATATTTTAATTATATACACACATTGTATGTATTAATTAGGGGCCAGGATTGTCTCCGACAAATGCTGTTTAGGATTTCACCCGAAGTCTATTCCCTGTTGTTTTTTTAAATCTATTTTTATGTTTTCTAAAACTAGGTAGCGTGCGTGATTCGTTTATTTTATATTATCAAGATTTATTATTTTCATAATATGGCATGCTCTATAGACCAAAATTATATCTATAACTCTATACACGTGATCACAGTGTGCTGGATACCCTTGGGGCCACCCTTGCAAAGAATTTAAGGGATAACTTTAACAATTAGGTAATTAAATGGCCAAACAAATGTCAGCCGTGTACCTTATTGGGAGGTTTGAGAAAAACTCTGGACAGACAGAAAGATAAATAGATACCACCCAGCTTTTATTAAATATATAGGATATTCAGTTATTTATAATCAATTAAGTTTAGAAACATATTTAATGAATTTAGCTTGCAAATTTATAATATATTAAAAAACCTGCTATGGTGGCCGCTTGATCTAAGGCATCACCTTTGCAATAGACTATACTGCCTATGACAGGGGAATTTGGGTTCAAAACCAGGTCGGGTGAACTGAGGGTGGTTTTTATTAAATGACTGCCCACTTTCTCACCACGCCAATGATGTGGGTACACTTCCTCTAAAATTTAACCTTTCCCATCCCTAACTCATTAGCGTAATGTGTACAATCTGATAAGGTAGTAGAAGAAAAAAGAACAACATTTAATTCATGAGGTATTTTTGCAGTGTAGATGTCAATGAAATTTTCCATTTTAACAATATCTATTAGATTATTTGTAACTTTTTTAAACTAAAATAGTGGCTCTTTAGTCTCTATCAGTCCTACTATCATATTCAGCTGATAGACTTAAAGTTGTATGTAACATGCGGTGATTCTTTACGAGGTTTTATATGAGATATTATCTGTTTAGCAGACCACGCGACTCGTCAATCTGATTACCCATGTCATCTGGATCATAGAAGGGGAGGACAAAAGGCTCCCCTACAGTCTTATGACGGAACTACCTTATTATGGGGTCTTGCACAATGGCTGCCAGGCTCGTCTTTGCGGGGAAGGTAGATAGATCTGACTAAGCTTTGTTATATATGTAGTCTATGTCTGTAGTCATTTTCCAATTTTACTCCATAAAAAAAAGATTGAGAGTGTTTTTTACAAAAGTAGATTATAAGTGTAATTTTATCATAGCTCGACGTGCTAATTCAGGCGTTCTTCATTTAAAATACTTTCTTCCCGTATATTCATCGGATTAAACTGGTAATAACTCGTAAGTAAAATATACAAATTATAACAGAGCACTATAATTTATTAACATAAAATATTGTCGTATATAATTCTAATGTTTTTAATATATTTATTTAATAAACACTATATAAAATAGGTTTAAATGTTTTCACTATGCATCGATGTATACCCATTATTTATAGCATTTTACAAGTCTAACTAAATTATCCAATATGGTTATTTACTTTTATCTCTTGATAATTATCCTTTAATTTGCTTAATCTAGTTGAATATTTCAGATGAAAACATACACTGTTCAAACATAACATGTTAATTATAATATCTGTATTATATTACAATAAATATGATGGCCTATAAATTAATATGGTACTTATTTGACATAAGACGTTGACGTTTTATATTTCTGAAACAATATAAAACTATACAAACTATTTAAGAGGCCGCCTTGGTAAGCGATAAATTTACTTCAAACTTTCAGCTCTAAAGCAATATTTACGTCTACGATGCGTTATTTCAAAATATGTTTCACACCAAAATAGAATCGAAAGATTCCAACAGGACTTTTTTTCCTTACAATTTTATAGTGTGAATTTTATTAAAGGTTTTAAAATTTGAGATTAGCTCGTTTTCAAAGAATTTTTAAGCATATTTGTAGAGCTATTGGACTAAGCTTGATGAAAAAGAACTCTAGACTAATCCTTCCTTTAACAAATACAGTAATTTTTGATAATCTCACAACAGAAAATTTTAAAATATTTAAAAACTAGCGGCGAGTTTTGCTCTTTACCCTGAGATAGGTTTATTAGTGGTCTTTCCCCATTTCCTTATTGATATAAATAAGGCTGGTTATTAATGACGAGTAAAAGGGAATATAAGCTCGGAAAAAATATAAAATTATTTCCATAAAACTATACAAATCAATTCCTTGTGGCCTGACATCGATTAATACTTTCTAAGTGACCGAATCGGCCGCCTTAAGCATAATCTCTTATACAAAGTTCCCAGATCTTACAAACACACACATATATATATATACATATATATACACACATATATATATGATGTGGTTTTGAAAACTAAAAGGGTGCATTACGCGTAAGGTAAATGTGGTTTTGTGACTCTGAGGATTTTTTCACACATGGTTAGTGAAAAGCAAATTTAATACAAAAATATATGATTTATATCTTCCTAGGAGGACAATGAAGATCTTCGTCATAATTATCCCGCGTAGAATCCCCATTGTGTTCTAGGCTTTTTCAATTAACTTTAACTTTTCCCATTTATCATGACTAATAACCCAATTTAACCTTTATTTTGTGAACACATTGAAAATATGTAGCTTTGTTATAAATATTCTTCTTGTAGTTTAAGCCAGCGATATTTAAGCTCGTTTCTTTTCTAAAAAAAAGTGTATAATGTATGGTGAGCAAATATGTCTTTTTTTTTAGTTCTGTTCAACAAAAAAATCTAAAAAAATTAGGAGCATACATTTTACTTAGATTAAAATGGAAGGGCTTTAAAACTTTTGTAAAATGAGGCCTTTTTAGACTACAGAAAGTTCTTATGGGTTGATTTCAAAATGATTATTTAATAGTGTATTTAAGCTTATAACCCGAACGGTTAGTAAGAAGTGGTGCTAAAAAAAAGTGTGTCAATATAATTCAAAATATATTTAAATATATTAGCACGCTACATATATTGTTTGATATTCTTTGAAAAAATATGTTTAAGTTGTTTTATTTTTGCATGTAATAATACTTTATAGATACAAAAGAAGTTGATTTTATCTGTAGACATTTACATTTAATTTTTTTATATAATTAACTAACGAGACTATGTGATCCTTAAGTTTTACCAAATATTTTCAAGTAAATTTACAGAATAAAATCAGTAACTTAACAACGCTTTATCAACTGTGTCTAAACCCACCTCGATGGCGTAGTTAGCTTACGCGCTGGTTTAGTGTTGAGTTAGACTACCGAGGACGGGGATGTCAAGTCTCGAATCTCAGCCGAGTCACTTCCACTAAATTCAATCTTCCCAATATCTAGCCTATTAGCGTAATTAGTACTTAAGCGGATAGCCTGAACGGGTAGTAAGACACGGTGCGAAAAAACAATGCTTTGTTTAAGTTAAGCAATTATGTGATAAGTATTTTCCCAGAAACTATATGGATTCCAATAATTAATAAAAAATATATATATATATACACATACACACACATATTTTTTTAATCATCGTTTCTCACTACCTATTCTGGTTGCATGGAGTAATGATTATATAAATGTTTTAGAACTGAGAAGTTAAGAATTTATGCATGAATTGCACCCGAATTTTTATGGAGGGAGAGTGGGAAATATTTTGAGGGAAAAAACACCCTATTATACCTGATTATGATTCGAAGCCCGATCTCTCTGTTGTAGACAGACCAGTATATTTCAAGAGTACATATTTGACTCTTAGACCACAGCAATACAGTGGAACCAACACAATGTTAACTTAATTATAGTTAATAGTAAAATTACAAATATTTAATTAGAAAATTTACATCAAATAACGAATTTTTGTTCATAACGTTTGCATTAATTATTGTTGTGTAAATGAAATCATAACATTCAAATGTTAACAAAACAATACGAATCAGCTAAACATATTTACCACATTAAAAGTTAAAATTAAACCATGACTTTAATTAAGCTAAAATAGTGTTGTTATATTATACTTGTTTAGGGTACATTCAACACACTAAACTAACTTTAGAAAATAATCATGAAAATGTATTTATTCTAAATTAATCTTTATTTTATTTCTGACCAAAACATGGCCATAAATATATCGATTATTTGACGAGACTTAAAAAGATAAATGTCCTAGAGAAATCTCTCTTCCAAATACATTTCGTTTTAAAAAAATAAGAAAGAGGTTGAATTAAGTAACTGGACCATCATTAACGTTGGGAGTGGGATTGAAAACACATCCCTAACCCTTAAATTTGGCGGAATAAATTCACCAACACCGGGATTCAAGATCTTCCTTTAACATAAGAGTTTTCAGTGGCCCGCGGGGATAGTGCATTGTCTCCGGCCCCCTTCAAGCGCCGTTTGTATTAGTTAATACATTAATTTTTTGCACTAGTTATAGTGTGCTCTAAATAGGGTAGGAGTATAAATGTACTATTGAATGTCCAGGTTGTACTAATTAGGAATAGACCAGCCATAGTATCTTAATAACCTAGATTCCTGGTAGTTCGCCATTTACTATTTATAAACTGATAGTTACTTTACAAGGAGTTTGCTCTTTGTGTTACGTAACTCACTATGGAGTTAACTAATTCTAGCTGGCTCATTTAACTACCATCGTAGTAGCTATTTAAAATTAGAGCTTACTAGAATTGATATTACTAACCTATTTTAGACTCTAATTCAGGTATATAACTTTCTGGTCTAAGTCTAGTAATGGCTAGGCCGGATAGTTTTTATGTATTGTAGCATAACCTTATATTCACTTCCTTTTTATATTGCCGCTGTGTTGAGGCAGACGCTCCTTCTTAGCCAAATGGGCGTTAGTTCTAATTAGAAGCGTTACTAGACTATACAATAGACTCAACATTACTTCTGTTAGCTCATAGTTACCTAGATGTTTACTGCAATTCTTTCTTGTTGGGATGCATACGTCTATGGTAACTGATTTAATTTCTCTTAGTAGACAAAGGACTGTTTAATCCAAGACCTATTTAAACCTTATGTAATTATATTAATTTGTTTAAATTTGAATAAACTGATTTGTTAAACTCGTATATTTATCTTATGTTTCATCTTTCCCAAACCTTCATGTTATATTATTTTAATTGTAATCGTCACTTCTTCTATATGATATGAGAAGCGTGGATTAATTTTTTTTTCTTAGATACGCAAGTGGCCTGAGAGCTATCCGCAGAAGAGGTAGGGAAGGGCAGTAAGCTACCAACCTCCACATATTAATTTTTTTTTAATTGAATCATGTATTTGCTTACACTTTACCTGAACTATCCAACTGACTACGGCACTATTTTCATGTGCTCAAGTGGCATAAAGAGGTCAGGCACTGGGTTTATGGTGGTTAGGAGGTCTGAGTTTGAACCTCTGATGAGTTTACAAGAAGTGTTTTTTTATATGTATTTATCACCGTTTCTATAACCTCTTCTAATTAATAATGGATTAGTTCCTTAAAAAACATTTTTATTTTTACCACGAAGATTAAGACATGAATTATCCCGTTGTTTAGAACGCATTAGATAGAATTCATGTTGTAATTTTCAAAATGTGCACATAGACTTAAGTACATCTAGTTGTAAGAGATTTATAACGTACACTGACCCAAGTTTATCAGCAGTCGATCCTTCTGAAAAGCTCTTCTATCTTCACATCTAGAGTAACTTAAGTAAATAATACAGTTGAAACAAGAAGTTCCAAAATAGTGTGGTTTTATATAGTTTTTATTTAAAAAACAATAAAATTAAGACCCGTGAAACTACTTTACAATATTTAAAAAAATACAATATTAAAAAACTATTTTACTGTTATCAAGCGTAATTGTATATCTTACACTTATTTACAGCTATTATATGAATATTACTGAAATGATCTTATAATTAACTTACTCTATAGCATAAGAACTAGAAATTGTATTGTCGCAGTTACAAAAGTACGCCACCTATCTTTATCTTGAGATTGTTATATCCAGTTTTATCACTACACCCTATCCCTATATTGAGCTAATTGTATCCAGTCCACCTATTTACACCCTATCCTATCTTGAGCTAGTTTTATCTAGTCAACATCATTACACCCTACCTAAGGATGTGAAAAAAGTATCGATACTTTACTATTATCGATATTTTCATTTCGTAACTAGTATTTTTTTACTCGATACTTTTTTTCCGATACTTTTACTGATATTAGTACTCGCACTCCGGTATCGGATCGGTATCGAAAGAAACAACTTTTATGTTATCTTCACTCATGCTTGGATTAAATGCTTACTATGGTTATAAAAGGGTACAAAATAGATTGAATAACTATATTACTAATCATATTTAGCTATTAAATAACTTTCCATCGGCTACATTTTCATAGACATTTTAAAAGCTGGTATGGTAAAACCTTTTATAATATCCATCATACCTTCCAGGTTCCAACACGTAACATAGACGCGATATATCAAAATATACTATAACATGGTTAAATCATTATAATTTTCAGTGTTTAGCTAAATATAAAAATACAATTATTATTATTATCATCACTGTGCAAAAGTTAAAATTTTTCTTGATAAAAGGATTCCAGATAAAAATTTCGATACTTTTCTTTCGATAATAGTACGGTATCATTTTTTTCCGATATTTTATATGAGTACAATTTCGATACCACATCCCTGTTCCTACCTCTTTCAGGACCATTTAATTTTTTTCATCTCATCTGCGTCTATGGTTTCCCACTGGTCTCTTACCATCAGGTTGGCCAGTCAATACTCTGAAAATGGTTCTAATTTGCTCCATTAGAAATGAATGTCCTACCCACCGTTAAATTGCGATATTTTAATAAACCTTAAAAATGCTTTAGAAGAAAGCAAACACTTAAAAAACTAATGATAAAGAGCTAACAAAGTTTGTAAGATCGAAATTATCTTAAGGTTACGGATACAGCCATATTAAATCACATTTGTGATTTGTAAACGTATATCTTATTGCATTCGTATGCTAAGACAAGGGTTCTGGGTTTGATCCCCGTATTTAGATGTAATTTTTCAATTTTCGAATTAATAGTGTCCGGTGCTGAATATAGGGTAGGCCTATGTAACTTATCATGTGGCCTAATCTAACCTTCATTAACTTAATCCTTATTTTCACCAAACACTTTTTAAGTACCTACTTTGTTTTCGAACACCCTGCATTTCTATTAATCATGCCGGGTAAGAGATCATGTTTCATATCCATAAAGAAAAAACTTTATTTAATAAATTGGGTAGTCATTCAAGAGAAGGGCAGGCTTCCACTAGTCTACTGTAATCATTTTAATACTACAGTCGCCCCATGGCTTCTTTGGTGCTGGCTGACAGCTCAAAGCTGATTTCTGACAGTCAAAATTTAGGTATATAACTAAATTTTTGCGTATAACCCGAACGGGTAGTAAGACGCGGTGCTAATAATAATAACTAAATTTTAACTGTCAGAAGTGATAGCTGCTAAACACATGTTGTTCATCTTGTTCGACGTAGGAATACGAAATATGGTCTGACAACTTTTTAAAGCTGTCAGTCAAAACCAAAGAAGACATGGGGCTACTGTATTTATTATTATTGAACAAGACAATTAACACATATATACAATTTTATTTGAAAATATACTACCAAATTATATAGCAGAATTTGGAAAGCCAAATACTATTTTCTTTTTACAAAACTGTTAAGCTATAAATTACATTGCATACAATTCTAATTTAAATTATTTTTTTAAAGTTTGACTTCGTTTCATTTGACTGAAATTCGACTACTAACACTACCCAGAGTAACAAAGGTAAAATTACACTGGTTCAAAGAATGAAAATGTTTCAGTAACTTCTGAAGAAAGTTGGAAATGTTTTAAAACCCCTAGCGGAGAATAAAATCAACGAAGAATTCCACTTCTCATTTATCACCACGTCTCTTGTTTCTGTCCGCTCGGATTTAAAACGAACAAGTTTTACAGCTGCCTAGACATCAAGACCATTTCACTTTGGAAAATAAAGTTTTTATTTGCCCATCAACGGTTTCGGGGTGCGCAGTACAAATAAAAACAGAGGACGAAGAAACTTAAGCAACTAAATTCCTCTCGTCATGTCTTCAGTAAAATGTACCATTTTGCTAGTGGATTTAGCACAGAGGGGTAAGTTCAACCCTTTTGAAATTATCTACTATGGTACATTAATCATTGAGGCAAGAATTAGGGGTGACCTTAAGAGCTCATCTCAAAGACCACTAACCGGGATATTATTAGATACACGATTACGCTCAAAATCTTTAAATGTATCAAAGTGTGTGTTTTATTGTTTGTTTTAATCACCGCATTTTACTACCCTTTCGGGTTACACGCTTATGTAGGTCTACCAACTACGCCAGTATTTTTATAGGTTAGGAAGGTTATATTTATAGGAAGTATTCCCGCCTTTGCGTGGAGGAAGAGTGGAAAACATTTTAGGAAAAACACCCTTAATAAATCCGACCTTGATTTAAACCTCGATCTGCCGAGTCATCGGCAGTCTAGTCTAACATATGATTAGCGCGTTAGACCATGCGGCCACTGAAACGGGTATATTATTGTATTTTTAGCTTGACAGTTACATCGGTATAAATTTAAAAGTTTAACAAATGATTATTTCACAATTTGTTAGTGTATCTTGAAATGTGGTAGAGTTTCACTGGTCTCAATTATAATGTTAGCCAAAGCAGACTATAACACACTACATTACTCTATGCCACGTGGTTAAAGTTGTGTAGCTTTCACGTAACTAAATGACACTTTGTATATGGGGTGAGAAATATTCTTACGATAAACATTTTAATATGCGATTAGCTATATGATGTGATGCTTCATCATTCATGTGGAAAACTGACATGCATGATTTTTATAAACGGTTTAATTACACATAAATATTTTAAATAATATATATTAAGTATTTTTAGTGTTTTTCCTTAAACAAAAAAAAAATTGACTTGGCATTTAATTTCAAACATAGGCTAGCTATCACTCAAGAATCAAATAACCAAAGCTATTAGGTATGCTTTTGGTAGGATTGACTCCATCTAAATATCATTTCCTGAAAATTGACACCTGGACACGAGAATCGAACCCATGACCTTTGGCTTAGTACACCAATGCTCTAAACACTGAGTTATCCAGGAATCGTCCCATGTCCAGGGTCATTCGTTGGCCGACGATTTCCACAAGTCCATCATAGACTCTGCCTTAAAATATGAGTGAAAAATGACCCAGGGCACGGGAATATTCCTGGATAGCTCAGTGGGTATAGCATTAGCGTATTAAGTCAAAGGTCTCTGGTTCGATTCCCGTGTCCAGGTGTCATTTTTCAATTTTCAGAATAGTTATCACTTGTTATACATCATTTTATTTTACCAAATACAAATCATTTCATAGCGTTTCAATTTTTTTTTTTTAATATTGACATATGTTTCTATAAAATAAAATAGTGAATGTAGTAGAAAAATTATATGCGTATTATTATTATTATTATGTGTTCTGTCTTACGAAAGGTTTATTCCTTTGTCTGTGAACTTTGACCTCAACTTATTAAGGTGTGCGATTATTTTAAAGGTATTTAATTAAATTTAGTAGTAGTGTGTAATCTATTTCCATTTTAAAATATTTAAAACTATTTTGTAAGCATTTTGATCAAATAAATTAAAATAATCACCCACCTTAATATGTTAAAGGTAGTGATATAATTTAGGAGTAGTATGTAGTTTATGTTCATATTAAAATATTTAAAATTAATTTGTATGAATTTTAATCAATTAAATTAACTTATTAAGGTGTGTGATTATTTTAAAGGTCGTGAATTAAATTCAGGAATAGCATGTTATCTATTTACATTTAAAAAGCTTTAAAATTAATTTTTAAGTATTTTGATCATTTAAATTAACTTATTAAGGTGTGCGATTATTTTGAAAGTAGTGAACACCTATCCTCTGCCTCCTTCAGTTCCCCAAATATTCTTCTTTCCTTCAAGTCATCCAATATTTAATTCTTCCTCCTCGTCAAGTTCCTCTTTCCCTCAAACTCCTTCTATGACATCGTGCATAAGATAGTTTATTCCTAAGGATGTGCCTGATACAGTTTGCTTTATACCGAAGAATCACATTAAAAAAAATTCTCTCTTCATCCACTCTAATTAGGACTTCATTTGTCCCCATGATTGTCCATCTGTTCTTCATAAGTATTCTCCAGCATCACATTTCAAAGCTCTCCGAATTTTTTTTTTTCATCTTACCAAAGTCCACGTTCATATTCCAAACAGCGCGATGTTCCAAATGTAACATGTCATCAGTTTATTCCTCAGTTACAACTCAAATTGTTGCTCAGCAGTAACTTCATCTTGTTGAAAGCCTCCTTGGCTATTATTTGTAAAGTACACTCCATTTATCCTAAGCTCTGAGGTAGGGCCATAATGTAATTTATTAAGGAAATACTGATATAGTTTAATGCTGCTGGTGTGTTTTTTATAAACAAATATTGAATTCTGTATGCACATTAAAACTTTTTCTTCTTTTTACTAAATAAATATAAGGCACAATAGATTACAAAATGTTTTTACTCACTTAGATATAATTCTCTTAGACATCACCATATATTATTACGTACGCTTTTAACGGATTATAAACTTATATTAAACATAATCATTTCACAGCACTACAAATGTACTTATATATTTTTTAAGAACTATGCAAGAGTCAAAATTACATTAATTTCACCAAATACAAAAAGTTTGACAACAATGGTTTTCATAAAATGTATTTCTTCATTTAAGAGTATAAAAAAGGTTTTACACATTTACTATCTATGATAAAGAGTTCATAATAATTTATATGGGCCTATATAGATTATGTATTATAAGTAAAAAGTAAGTTACAGCAATAAATTATAGTTAGGATGTTCACTTTATATATATAAAAAAATGGCATTTCAAATTTGCGTCTCGCAGGTGGTGTAAAAATTTCACTTTATATTTTTGTTCAATGCTATCCCTACCAAATTATCTATCATTTCCTTTATTTAAAACATCAACAGTCTGTAGAAAGCGGCATAGAATATGTTATATACAAAATCGTTTCATATCTCTTTCTTTCCCTTTTCTATTGTATAAAAGTTGCAACAAATGGGTGCGGTTAGCGCTCTTCTTCTAAAAATATTAAGGTGTGGGGGAGGGGGAAGGGGGGAGGGGGAGGTAAAGGGAGGAAAAGTTTTCCTTTAGAAAACCTTTAGACATGTTCTTCTTTCCCCTTGGGCCTATTATAAGTTCCAATATCGATATATCATGGCATGTCTCGTTGTATTCATTCTTCTACTCCGGCGATAAGTTTTGCATGGTTTAGCAAGATTAATGAGCAGTGTCTTTCAGTAGGAAATGTGGGAGGATAAGGGAGGGGATAGAAGTTCTGATAACGTTAGCCTCGTGAGGGCAAGAGAAACAGAAAGTGTGATAAGGGCTGACATCTCCCATAAGGTCTCTGCTCAAAACTTCCTCTGTGACAAGCCACGTGTCAGTTTGGTTTATACAGAATGGTCTAAAATGTCCGATAAGTAGTAAACATAAACCTCTTTGAATTTAAAATCAAGAACATGTGAATAATAAGTAGACGTAACTATGACACACTGTGTAGATAGATTGTATTTTGTATAATATATTATATATTATTTAGTAAATATTATAATATTTATATATATTATATGAGCTTTCGCCATCATAGCGACCGACCATAGCGAGGTTTTGTTTTAAATTGATCATTTGGAATTTTGTCTGTATGTCCGTATCTTTGTTCTACGATAAATGTCAAATATGTTGACGAATTTTAACAAAACTTGGCAGGAATATTCTTTTATGCTAATTTGAAAAATTTATGTTCATACCTGGCTATCTGGTGTTCAAAAAAAGAAGTTCTTAGGAAGATATTTGATCCAAAAAGGGATGAAGATGCTGGGGGAGTGGAGGAGGCTACATATTGATGACTGATGAGTTACATACCCGGTAGTCATCACAAGACATGGTTAGGATAATATTTTTGTTTAGCACCACGTCTTACTACCCGTTCGGGTTATACGCTTTAAGTACTAATTACTCTAATGGATTAGGAATTGGGAAGGATTGAAATAGAGGAAGTGAACCCGCATTTGCGTGTAGGGAGAGTGGAAAACCATTAAGGAATCACCACCCCCAGTTCACCCGACCGAGATTCGAACCTCGATCTCCCCGTTCTCAGCAGTTGAGCTCAACACGACTAACGCGTTAGCCAACTACGCCACCGAGGCGGGTTGTTAGGATAATCAAATCCCCCAGATTACGGTGGAGAACTAGCTAAATATAAGGATAGGTGGCGTACTTTGGTAAGTGCAGCAATGAACTTGAGTTCCCAATGGCATAGAGAAAGTAATCTCTCTTATGTGACATTGATATTTATTTACGACCTAAAATGGTTATTATGTGGACAAAGACGTCGGATTTATATAAAACTAGCTGATGTACCCATTCTTAGAACATAGAATCCATACAATAGCTTTGTTATTTTTGTATATAAAATAAACAGCAAGTAATAGTTACCAAATATTAAATTATTATTAAATATTAATCCTTTATTGGTTTAAGTTGTGACATAAAACTCTAAAGTACGCTGACTAATTAATGCAAAATGTCAAATTAGAAAGATAATCTGAAGATGCTGACATTTTTTTGAAAATTAATTTTTGTTTTTTTATACACAATACACTAAACTCTTCTTGCCTGTTGGTGCCAATAAAAAAGAAAGAAATGTTTCACAGCATAAATAATAGTTGTTAGAAGTGTTATTTTATTGTAAGTGTTTTTTACCTCATTTAATCCGTTTAACCTTTTCAACTCGTGTGCCTTATTCACCCCGTTTACCCATTTTGAAATTTAAAATCTGTTTACCTTCTTTACTCTAAAGTAATAAATATTTTATTCTTTCTACCACGTTAACGCTTTTTTTTTACCCGTTTACGCTTTATACACTTTTCACCGTTTTTGGACCGTTTAGAGACTTTTTAATTTTTGCAATACTTATATTTCTTTTACCCCTTTTAATCTTTACTCTCTTTTAATTTTTATGAGATTTACTTTTTTCCCCTTTTAGCATTTTTAACCTGTTTGCCCCTTTTACCAATTTTGCTCTGTCTGACATTATATGTTTTTGATATTTTTGACATTTTTTCTCTTTTGGTTTTACAAACAATTACCCGGCTCAACACCGTAGAAATATTTTAAGGTTAGAAGTTTGTAAAAAGTTCAAAAAGCATATCAGGGTAAAAAGAAGACTTAGTTCACTTTATCTTTAAAAAATAGGGTAAGAAGTTTGTTTAAAAAAATGTGAAAAAGTGTAAAATAGATTAAAAGGGATTAAGGAAGGGGGGGGGGGGGTATATCGGCCAACCGAAAATAGGAACGTGTGAAAAGAGCCCAACTGTACACAGTTTATTCATAATTATTTCCCACTCTTACACCACGCAAATAACGCTGTTTATTCATAATTAATATTTTTCTTTAGTAATATTTGGGATGGCGTGTGTATACTAGAACCCAGTGGTGTTAATAATGATGCGCCAATACATATAATAACACTTTAATCAATTTCATACGCACTTCGATTGCCCCATGGTCTAACGTGCTACTCTCATATTAGATTACAATGCCGAAGACAGGAAGATCGGGATTCAATCCCGGTTGAGTGCTTTGAGGGTGTTTTTTCTAAATGTCTTTCCACTCTCACTCCTCAAAATTGCGGGTGCACTTCCTATAAATTAAACCTTCCTACTCTTAACACATTAGTGTATTTAGTATATAGGCGTATAGCCCGAACAGGTAGTAAGACGCGGTGATAAATAAAGATACATTCCCTTGCAATTATAACCAATTATCTTTTTTTTAGTATATTTTAAAGTGCGACGGAAAGGAATTTGAGCAAAGGTCAGGACATTTGTAGTTATGATGACATCAAAATTGGCATTTAGATTAATATTTGTCATCTGAAAAAAAAACCTTTTTATATTAAAAAAAAATTCCTTGTCATATAGCGCAATGGCCATAACAGGTATTCAAACACTGTGAGTAGCAAAAATTTAAATAAATTTTTCTATTAAAGAAATATTTAATTTATTTTGGCCAAATAAATTTTTACCATTAAAACTGTAAAAATATGGTATTTGACTCGCGTTCCCTTACATTCTATCAAAAGGTGCTATGAAAGAGATATATTTTTGGTAATGTCTAAGACGAATATAACTATAACATTGAATCAAAACTATATCAGCTTTCCTGAATAATATTTCTTTAAGATCACCTGAAAGCGCTCATCCCGAACGGTTAATAAGACAAGGTGTTAAAATAATCTTCCTCAAAGATTCGCTCAAAGGGTGATCAATATGTGAAAAATTGAGAAACCATATGATTCTCCAAGACTAGCGTATTAACCCCCTCACCCTTACATCAAGATCACTTTCTTCATTTCCCCCTCTTCCCGCGTGTGTTCTCTTTTCAAAGGAAGGGGTAAATTTCTCATATCCAGCTGTCGTCACATGGTTAGAGAAGTGTGAGCACACGCATTTCAGACTTGGCACAACGTCCAATAACGCACATAAACATGAAATCTCCATCAAGGACTGAAAAGCTCCCCTGCAGTGGTTAGTACCTCTGATAGTAAGATTGTGGAGAAGAGGAGGGGAGCGAAGAGGAAGCGATAAAGTGGAAAAGGATGAAGTGATAGTCTGTTTTTGGAAAGGATAGTGTCTAATGGTGTCTAATACTAAAAGTTTATTTGGTGTCAAGACAAATTGGATGATAGCTTTCTTTAGAAGTTAGAATGTCATACAAAAAAAAAACTATAATAGTTGAATAAAATTATTCTGATTTTTGGAAACTCTTTTGTTTAAGTGTTTTTTATTTTATGATTTAATTTAACGACATTGCTTACTTGACGATTTCAAAGCTATTTTGTGAAGCGGGTTGCATCTTGACTTGACGCACCTAAGCAATCTAAGCACGATCACACTTAAGACACATATACACGACATAGCAAGAGAGGGAAGAAAACTAAAAGTTCACCCTGTGAGGCTTTGTTTATCTGCTGATAGAACTTGCCCTTTTCCTCTGACTATTTTACACACTCACTCTACTATTTGTGCCTTGAAAACACCGACTTGCTTTTTAAAATCACATTTTTCTTGTTTACGATTCTAGATGGCATATGCCACCTCGGATTTTTTTAAAATCTACATCCCGTTATGAAGAGTATTACTGGCCATTTTCGTGACTAAGCTAAGAATAACCTAAGATTTATGAAAAATAATTTTACAAAAAAACTAGTTTAATATAAAAATAATAATTTTGTGACATTGGGGAGGACTAATTTTAGAATTATTTAAGAATTTAAGGTTTTTGTTTTGTTTTATCTTTTTAACTCGCTGAATAAAACGTAAATTATTTAACATGGAAAATCCTATCTAGACATGTAGTTACGTCACATGGAGGAAACTTCCTTACGCATGGTTTTTGTACGCGACTCATATTAAATTGAATGAGTTCTTTTTTTATATTGGCCTATAATGTTTCCGACTCAATCAAATGTGCGCACACAAATATTCACTAGTTGTTTATACTTTCTATAAATTTTGTCAATCATTTTTGGGGAGTTTTTATTATTATTAAATAAATATCCGTTTAAAATAATTTTAAAATATATTGTTGTAGTTTCTTAACTAGTCTTTTGGTCTTATTATTTACTTAATTTTGTCTCAATTATTCATAAATGAAGAAGAGACTAATTTTTACAAACAAAACATGTGAATTTTAAAATAAAATCTAGATCTAATGTTGCAAATTAGTATATACCTATTTTAAATAATCATCTAAATAATCACTTAGTTAACATTTTATTTTTAGTAGGCCTATATAATAGACTATAATTTATACATATTTCTCATTTTAATTTCAGTAGACCTATATAATATAATCTATACACTTTTAGGTGTCAAGCTATTTTTGTTCATATTGTTAATTTAAACTGAACTGATATAGGGAGTACTATGTATGTATGTATGTATGTATGTATGTATGTATGTATGTATGTATGTATGTATGTATGTATGTATGTATGTATGTAGTGTATGTATGAAATTTCCCTCTTTGTTATCTGTGACAACTTATCTTAGGTTTTCTATTATTAAAAAAACGCTCAATGTTATATCAATCTACGTGATTAGTAAGTAGTTTTGAATTGATTATGAAAAATATGCATAGGTTTTGTTTTTAAAAATACAGTTAGATATAGATATAAAGAAATATTGCTGAAAGTTATTAAAACGATGTTCATTTATGTATTCTTAAGGTCTTTTAATTACTAGCTATCACTTTTGATAGATAATATTACTATATTTCTAAGTTATACACAAATTACTGTAAAATTATCTACCTATTAAATGGGGGTTTTTCTTTTCTTAAAAATTCCGTCTTACTAGAATCCCACTAGCCATTTATGCTGACTTCAACTTAAACGACAAAGGATGAAGATCACAATTTGTGGTCTTAAAAAGATTCCTTAATCTATTTACCTTTGTGATTCTAAGACACGTGATTGCAATATCACAAACATATGAGAGATAGTATAGTGGCTAGTCTTCCTGACTCAAGCCCCAGTGACTGGAATTAAAATTAGGTTAAAACCCTGGTTGAACATGCCTGGGTATAGGCCTTCCTCCATGCGATTTTAACCACAGGTCTTCCCTTTCTAAACGGGTTATGAGTTCCTTCTTCTTCAATTAACTGCCCTTCCAGTCCACATTATCGTGTGTCAAACGTAAGAATAAGAACCAAAGTCGTTAACCCTCATAGTCTCACCTTCCCGATTGAACGTCTGAAACTGGTATTATAACCAGATGTGTTTGCAGACGGATCATCATCGCTTTAGAGCTTTTGTACGCGTGTAAGCTCCAAGCTAATGTAATGGTCATCAGTCTTCGTCCGGCCTAGAAGTATAGCCTTAGCTCGCTAATTGCCAATACATTACCTTGCTCTAAACGCGGATTGTCAAGGGAACGCAGCTATCAGTGCCCCTTTCAGGCACTCAGCCACTTCCTGTTAACTAAGCCGATCTAGTCATGTTACAGGCTCAACGGCGAGGGCATTCGAATGCTAATAATATTCCCACACGAAGCATTAAACCCTATGTTAGTTATATTAGTATCTGAATTGGTGGGCACGTGGGGTAGGATGCAAAACTCGTTTGATTTGGTTGGTTGTTTGGTGACGGGGTGGTCAGGGTTTGAATCCCATCCGGATGTCCTGTAGGGGCTGTATGCAAGAACGAAGCGTAAAAAGCTTGGAGTAGGAGTAGTAGTAATAGTAGTAGTAGTAGTAGTAGTAGTAGTAGTGGATTTGCTTGCCAGGACGATTGAGCGGCCCAATGACGCGATGAATTTAATCGCAAAAACCGTCTCATCAAAGTTAGTAGTAGTAGTAGTAGTAGTAGTAGTAGTAGTAGTAGTAGTAGTAGTAGTAGTAGTAGTAGTAGTAGTAGTAGTAGTAGTAGTAGTAGTAGTAGTAGTAGTAGTAGTAGTAGTAGTANCAGGCTTCAGCTTTACATGGATCGTACATCGATGATATTCCTCAAGATGGCACATGGAATATCCAGATGGCACGTATTTTGATATTGCATTGTTTGATGCACCTTGTTTATATATAGTCATATTTCGATAAGCCAACTATTTGATTAATTACACCCTGATTTTGGTTGAAAAATCATTTTAGAAAATTCAAATATATTTACTGTATTTGAAACCAACATCGATACAATTTTACTTTATTATTTGTGTTATTTTATAGGTATTGATAATCTATCAAACTTAACAGCTGCAAATAGTATGACTTAATGTGTTAATGTATTAAAATTATTTTACATAGTAGCTTTAGTAACTATAAAATAATGTTTTTACTATAAAAATTATCCATACATTGGTACCACCTAACAGATACAAGTAAACATTCATATTGGATTATGTATTGATAAAACCACACTCACCTTTTGGAAATTACCAGTAGAGCTAGAACTCCTGATCATTTCGTCCCACGATTTTTTCCTTCACTTGGCTGCCTTAGTCTTAACTTAGGATTTTAAATTTTTCACTATCGTAGTGATTCTTTATCTTTTCCCATAAATAAATTCATTCCTCGGCACCGAAAGCAGTCTTTCCACCTTTTCCGCCATTTTAACAAATCTTTGTTCGTTTAGAATTAGTTTTGTCAAATTTAAGAGGAAAATCGTAACTATAGAAGGCAGTAAATGCAAATAATAATATTATTTCCTGCCGGGGCGTGGTACCTCATTACATGACTGCTAGCCAGACGTTCTAGCAAGACATCAGATATACATGACCTGGACTTTACTTCAACGACTTTATTTGTACTGGACTTTTACTCCATTTTTAATTAGCATTGTTATTGCATAACGCCCTAGGTGTTTTCCCTCAAATGGCTTCCTTCGCCATAGGATTTCGCATACACATCCTATAAATTCTAATTACCTCCTACCCGTAACCCATACAATAGTGTACATTTAAGTATAGCATAGACGTTGTGTAAACCATTGTTTATAGACAAAAAAAATGTAATAATATCCAGATTAAAACTGTCCTCTCTTTTATGAGCCATAGACAATAGTTTTTTTCAAGACGGTGACCTTCATTGTCTGGATAACCACCTGTTGAAGATTCTGGCTCGAATCCCAGTTCTATATTGCTATTCCTTAAGCGTATATTTCCCGTAGAAAAAACATAATTCATAAGAATGTGGGAATAAGTCTCAGTGTAAAAATAAAAGAGGCAAATATTTAAGACCCAAATTTATTCACTATTTAAAACCAACATCAATAAGTGTGCGATTGGACTAGGAAATGCTCGGTGACAGTCCCAAATGGTTTCTTACTTCCAGAAAATACAATTCTTAACCTTCAAATATCTATGTTCTATGACCATAACATTTATATTTGTAGTGTTTTATTATGCAGAACATGGCGATTTCACTCGTTTATTAATTATGAAAAAACATTTTGGAAAACAAGGGGAAATAATAAATATTTGACATTTTGGAAAACCAGGGGAAATGATAAATATTTATTTGAGTACTAAATTTTTTCTATAGATTACATCTATGAAGAAATAATGAGTTACGATTCATGTTTATGGCGGATTGTTTAATTAAGTATACTTTACGTATTAGATACCTTAGCTCAAATCAGTTGAGCATCCTCGATAAGACAGAATGTATTACTCGCTGATAAGTATGTTTAAAACGGTAGTTTAATGCCTTTGGGTATGATTGTTATGTTTGTTTGAACAATAATTAACGACGTTGCCTACCTGAGACGTCACGGTGAGTCAAAATAGGACATATAATTCTAATTTATTTACATTCCATCCATCGATCCTTACAGAGATAACATTGAAACAAAACCATACATTTTTAAATAATTTTAAATTTATAGAGGGTCACAACTGTATTTTTTATTCTTGATTTGGTTTTACTATCAACGTATTTTTTTTAAATCATTAAATTCATTGAACTTCCTGCTAAGAAGTAGATTAAAATTTTCCGCGAAAGAAAATGTCCATCTATAATATTAAACAAGAAAGAGGTACTTTTGAAATTGACACCGCTTGAAATTGTTCAGGGACCGTTAGAAAAGTGAGCACGTATACTCGTCAGGGGAAGAGACAAGAGGTCTCTTAAGGAGAAATTATTGTTTTATATTCCCTTCTATTTTGTACATTGGTGTCTCTTAGTGATTTTTCTTAGAGGTGCCTAGGTGAGTTAAGATGCAACCCGCTTCACAAAATATATTCGAAATAACCAAGTACCTGAGGCCGTTAAATAAGAATAATACGAGTACAATCAAAGTTTACAAAGCTTAAAATTAAAACTTAGCGAACGCAGCCATCTAGTCTTGTAATAGTATTTAATAAACTTATCCTCGAAATAGCAAGTACATTATTTATAGGACTATAACAATAAAATAAATAAGAGAGAGCGTGGCTGGTAGCGACGTATGCAACACCGTGGCACACCCTCAAGACCCATCAGAAGAGGTCTTTACATCCCCCGAGCATCTGGTGACTTCATCGATTGGCGGAGGGCGACATTCTGTTGCATGTGTGTGGGACTCCCTATTTATAAAGGATGACGGTAGAGGAGGCGGGGGGGAGGATGGAAGAGTGTAATAGAAGTCATGCGCCCCCCCTCCCCCCACACACACACTCGTTCGTATCCATAACTCGTACGGATGGACTTGGCCTCCCCTACAACGCAACCTCGCCCACTAAAACCACTTCCGCATGTGCGTCTTGACGTGATTGAAATACATGAGTTGGGCCAGGGGAGTAGGGTGTAAGTATACTACTACCCTTGCACGCACAGGTGGCAGGAACATTCAGGACCTACATGGACACATATGACGACCTTTATAACACACAAATATTTTTTGCTATGCAGTAATCTGAATTTTCCTCTATAAAGCCCTAAAGTGCTTCTTATGGTATTACAGTTTTTTGTGAAAGTGCATACACGAGTGGACCTCAAAAATATAAGCATATGATGCATTTTAATTTGCATGAAGGGTACCAACCCTTGTTATATTTTATGGTTTGAATGTAACTATTTTATTGGTACAGATGTTATCAAAATAAGAATTAATAAGAAAAACAAATTAATAAAGGAAACTTTTAAAAGGTGCACAGCAAATAAGTCAATATAGTAGGCCATATACTGAGACATAATAGTTTGACGAAGATAATAACTGTAGAAGAAGGAGAAGTGGAAGGGAAATAATTCAAGAAGGATATCAAGAATGGAGTATATGAATCAGGTAGCGGACGATGTACAAAGATGTAAGCAATTTGGCCCTGAAATGGTAAAATAGTGAATTGCTGAAGAAAACCAATAGCAAGTGTGATGACCTAATGATGATATTGTACAGAATAATAATAATAATAATTATTATTATTATTATTAGCACCGCGTCTTACGCAAATGTGTAATGGTAGGGTGATTGTGAGATGAAATGGAGGACCTATAGTTTAACGTGGAATCCGAACCACGGTGGAGGCCTGGACATTCCCCACACTCACAAGATGTATTGTCAGAGGTGAAGGAAGGGTTTGGCAATCAGATAAATCTGTGCCGGGACCGAGGATTGACCCCAGCCGCCAGCACATAAGAATGACACCTTACCCCTAGACCGCCAGGTCACCTTGTACAGATGAATACTATACTCACGTTGATTGTCGCATGGCCTAAGGCGTCACTCTCGCTATATATTCCACTGTTGAAAATGAGGAAATCTAGCTCTGATCGGGTGTGTTAACATTAGTTTTGAATATTAAGTTTCCCATTCCTACTTCACACAAAGGGGGGTATATTTACTTTAAATCATATTTTACACCTTCCTACCTCCTGAGCGTACATATGCGAACCAACCGAATGGGTAATAAAAGGCGACACACACACAAAATTTTCCCTTAAAACAAATATGAGATTTAATATGCTATCATATATTTTTCTGTAATAGTAAACATTGTTTGAAATTGTTAACTTTTTAAACTGCTAGATTATGATGAATTTTTACGTTTTATGTGTGTCCAAACCAAAAAATGTGGATTTTACTATTATATTTATCTCCATGTCTGTTTGTCTCTCCGACCATAGATACGAAGCAATTAGATGGCTGATAGTCAAATTTGAAATTTAGGTTTTATGAGGCTATAACTATGAACTTTATTTTAATTTTAGCTTTAGCCCTCAAATTCATGGGAGCTGAATAGTGAGCGATTTTTTGTTTAGTTACAAATTTTTCGGAAATAGCTAAACAAATTTGTTTAGAATGTATTTCTGGGAAATTTTTGATATGACAAATATAGGTGTATTTATAGAGGGTATTAATTTAATGAAAATTATGCTTTTTTTAATTAATATTTTAAGAAATCCATTTAATAGTAGTTTTATAATGAATGAAATTTGAAAAAATAAAAATTCTTTGAAATTAGCCCTTACGATTATGAGCAAAATTTGTATTTAGAGATTGTTTTACATGATTATAAATCATGTTAATTGCTTTTCCTAAAATAAATTATTTTTTGAGGTAGAATACTTGTGACAAACTTTAGAAATATTTTGAAAATAACCTTTAAGATTCAGTTCAAAATAGGTATCTTGGTATACCCTTTCATGATAAATAGAATAGTTTTTACAAAATTAATATAAATAATTTAATAGTAAGGAATAACTTATTTTTGATTATTATTTCAAGCCTTATTAAACTTTATGATAAAGTTTATACGATTGTGCCATATCATTTATTTTTATATCATTTATTTCCACTCCTAATCTTCAATCATATTATGATATGTAGGCCTAATAATAAACGGCTACCTACATTAATTGTTTTACAATCGCAATGTTTAAATATTTAAACTATTTATTTGTATCTGAGAAAACATATGCTATTGAAAACTGAAAAAAAAAAAATCCTTTAATTTTTCTAGTAGTAAAAATTATTTTTTTAGATGAATTCAGTAATTTTACATTTTATTCTGTCATTTTAAGCATCTATTTAACTTCTAGTGTAAAGTATTATATGTTGTTGTAATTAATTGCATACATTCTCAATAACGATGTTGAATTTGTTTAGTAAGAACCCATACTCCTTATTTTACGTCTAACAATTTAGAAAAATGAAACAAGATATTTTTTCTATCAGAAAAAAAGATTCTCTTTGTTCTCTCACAAAGCACGAATTTCACGTATCTTCACAAACTAACTGGGGAGAGGGGAAGGGGGAAGGGAAGAGAAAAGAGTATGAAAATATGGTAGCAAAAAAATTCCCAAGCCTTTTAATGTAGTTTCGAAACCTTCTTGAAAGAGATATATCTTCATTAAAGTTCTTCCTAAATAGATATTGGCGAAGGTACATAATGCAGTCTAGTTAGGACGAGGGTTCGTATTGAATGAATAACAGAGTAATATTTCATAGGAACGTCACAGGATTGATATTAAGATGAATTTAAATTAGCTTCGAGTCAAGGTATATTTATCAGATTTTTTAAATTCATATTAAAATGAAAACCTTTTTTTCATATTAATAGATGATAAGTCAAAGAATATGCACATTTTAAAAACATATCAAAAATTAGGCTTTCTCAAGTTATGAACAGTAAAATAAGAGTTCAATACAAATTACTATGAAGTTATTTTTAAAATAGTATATGTTATCTTTTAGGAAATATTGATCAAATCTTTTTGTTTTTACCAAGGATACTTAACGTAAAATTTATGAACCAATTTATTGCATGAGCTCACGACCTACAATCTAATTTAACTCTAAAACAATCAAAGCTAGCAGTGTCCTGGTTTTTAATTAATTATTTTGAGAGTAGAAGTTGTAATTTACCAATTATGAAGTTTTAGTGTGTACCGGGAATTGAAGCTGGTACCCTTCGCTGAGTAGACCAATTCTCCATTTATAAAATCTATAAACGATTATTTTTATAAATATAAAATATAAAACTAATTTTTAACGCTAAGATACGGTGTACTGTTGGTGTATTATAGTTTCTCAACACACATTTATATTTTTCTTAAATTGGAATTATAATTGGAGTAGGATAGGTAATTATTTCAAATTTATTCATAGCTTCAGACTATAAAATAATTCAGAAACCAATACTAAATAAACTGGTAGTCGACCTGTACATACTGATTTTCGTATACACCTTTTTGATGTAGAGAACAGAACTCTACCCAAAAAACCATTACGAACTCAATTAGAATTTGATTATATTGTTGTAACGTGAGAATCCCATTAGTGCTGTAGGTGAAATACAAATAAAGTTCAAACAACAGTAATTGACCGCGTGGCCTAGGGGCTGTACCCTTTCCATAGGTTTCGCCCCTCCCCTCCTCATGAAAGCTCGACTAACACATGTTGTACAAGGGCAGTTTGTTCCCATAAAATAGAGACCCATCCGAAAGGGTGTGACTGTGTGCGGTTTACAGGGACCATGGATGAGGCGTTAGAGAGAACGACCATGGGTCTAAGGCGGTAAGGTTCGATCCCAGTTTAGTGAATTATAAATAATGCATGTCTCGTTATTATTGTCTATTGGTTGTGTTCTATAATCGCACTCTTTCATTTCCTGGCAATAGTGATAGGTGTGTGATATTTGAACATGGGGAGTGATGTAACTCTGTGTTAATAACATACACGCATTATTATTAATTATCATTTTCACAACATATTATTACCTTTTTTTTTGTTATACGCATTAATTAACTACGCAAATTGAATAAGGATGAGGAAGGTATTATATTAGATTAAGTGCACGTGAATTAGCATTAAGGTAGAGTGGAAAACCATTTATTAAAATATGCAACGTCAGTAGAACCGACCAGGATGTTAACCCTGAACAGGAAATCCAGTATAAAAGAATGATGCGTTATAGCGTGCGACCATCACTGCGGGCTATGTTCGATTTTTAGATGTTTATAGATGTAGCCGAATGCTAATAACACGCACGTATTATTATTACTTATTACTTTTGACCACTATTATTTAGGCCTGTATACGACAGGTTCAGTTTAATACTAACGATTAACATTGTGAATTAATTATTATTACTAAATTAACTATAAATATTGATACGAAGAGACCAGGTATAATAATAGTCCATGGCTGAAAACTGGCTTGGGCAGATAGATACCAACCCTGTCCATGGCTGAAAACTGGCTTGGGCAGATAGATACCAACCCTGTCAAAGGCTTGACCCTGCAACTAATTAATAGTGATTAAGAACACCAGTTTAACTGGGGACTGCCTCAATCTCCAACTAAAGGAGATGTCAGGGTCTACAATTGCCAAATAGATGATCGGTAAGAAATATATGTTCCTTTGAGATAAAACGTTAAAAGATTAGCTTTTTATCCCATTTTGACACTGCTATGCAGGTTCCAAGATATGGGCCCTGTTTAATATTTAAGTACCAAACAGGCTTCATTATACTAGCTATTTTTAAGTTAGCTTGTGTGGCGAGATTCTTGAAGGCGTCAAACTGTTTATAAAGTTCGCACTAAATTAACAATAGATCTCTCCATCTAAAATACTCAATACCTCATCGTTTAATTGAGCAACTTTGTAATCTTACGGACACAGAATAGTAATTCAAAATATTAGTTGGTCTCAGTTTATGTGCAAATGTTTCGTGAACTACTGAGCCGTGTGTCAATTTTTACAGCTTATAATATTTTCTTTAAAGCTTTTTTCTTCTTCTTTAAAAAAATTTACAACACCCCATTGCATCGGCCAATAATGCCAAATACTGTTGATTGCTTAGCTAAATAATTTTAAACTCTTTCATATTTGATAGTATTAATTAATAATACGTGTCCGGGCGATTGCTGTCCAATGAGCATGAGGAAGAATTGGTAAGCATTACCTGAAGTCATCCACCAACAGTAAAACTTCACTCCCAAATGGGATATAATTATTACTATACAGTCTAATCTGAAATAAATGGATCTTTTGCATGGTTTGGAGCAATGTTTGACTCATCCCATATCAGTGGTTTGGCTTTTGATGACGGTAGAATCATTCAATGTCATCCTCAAACAAGTTTTGTTCCTGCATCCATCGTCAAATACAAGTTGCTGAAAACTTTTTCTTCCAAGGTTCATTTCAGAGATATATATTTGATAATTTCCGGGAGGTCATGTGGAGGTTTCCTCAAATTATAGTTTTCCAATTTTCTACCTCATAGGTTCAAAATGTTCTGTACATTTAAGGACGTTGCCTTTTCGTGAGTTGTGACGTAACGGCGAGTCAAAATAGGACTTCCCATTTTAATGTAGTTTCTTTTTATTCGACGACTTTTGAAGAAATATTATTGAAACAGAAACTTTACTCTAAAGATATTCTTACATGTGCAACTTTTTTTTTGCAACGTTTAGTGATTTTATTGCAAACGTATTATTTTTAAATCGTATACAGCTTAGGATAGTGAATTTATTCACAAAATTGGCATACATGATTGTTTCTACCAGAAAGTACATTAAAAAACTCCGTGGAAGCATAATATGTCTATCTATTTAAGTAAACCAGAAAAAGGTAATATTTTTAAATGCAAGTTAATGCTGTTAAGGTGCAAATAGCAGAGTGAATTAATATACATATGCGAGGAGCTGTAAGCACATAATTAAAGGTTCTAGCAGGTTTAAGTACTTCCCTCTCTTTCTATTATGTTCATTAGTGTATACAGCTTTCTAGTGCTTAAATTTGACACGTTAAGGCGCAAAAAACTTGGCGAAATAGCTTCGAAATCACCAAGTAGGCAGCGTTGTTAATGTAGATCTCCCATTGGGACAATTCTAAATCAAGTGTCAATTTTGAGAACTTCTCAAAAAATTATTCTTGTTTTTCTATAGAGTTACAGAAATAAAATTAGAGCATAATTTTAGTTTTGTGTCTGGAAAATGTGTTATTTAAAAAAAATATATAAACCTATTGTAAATCAATGTATTTGATTTTTCCTTATCATAACCACAATTATAGTTTTCTTAAATTCTTTTCACCCCCTTGAAAAATTGTTCTGGATATGAATACGTTGGATCATGTAACCATGGGGTCGACTCTAATGTGTCAACTCCCAATAACAATGGGCGTTATTATAAATAGCCACAGATCAGGTTTTGACATGGTATTATATATATTCACAAGCACATGAAACTTTTCTATTGATCGCATGGACATTATCTATTGAAATTAAATTTGCAAAACACCTATAGCAGTTATAGCTAGGCTTTTGTATTAATACATAAAATGATAACGAATTACTGGTTAGAATGTATATGCGAAGGGAAATTTTGTTCATAATAGCCACCCATAAAAATATAGTTATTACTAAAATGTGTTGTATATGTAATCACTTTATGAGATGAATCCGGTTTGTATTCTTGGAGCTGTTAAATTAATTTTATCTTCCAAGCGTTAGTATGCATAGTACACCATAGTTTATATATGTATTGCAGGAAATTAATGATTTTTTTATTATTTCATGTAAAAATCTATTTTTTTATTTTAATGTATTTATATATTCACGCATTTTATGTCATAGAAGAAAAAATGGGATGGATAAGGGGACCAGAAGGACGATGAAATAGATTATGGGTGACTTTTAAAAAAAGGAACGTAACAAACCTTAAAGTTATAGAAAAAAGTGACCTGCTGATAGGAAATATTGGAGGAATCAATTTGGACGAGGCAACAAGCCTGACGACAGAGAGACTACCTAGTTATAAAATTAAAAACACCTTAGTATCATGAACGATTAATTCACCTTCAATATAATTAAGGATATATATATATATATATATACCTATACATAAATACTTATACATATATACACACACATATATATACACATTAAAAATATTTCTTCGTCACTGCTAAAGTGAAAACTAAAAGAAAATGGAGGAAAGAAGGAGAAGTCAAGAAATATACCATAAAAAGTTCGCAGCAAATACTCTTGAAAAGCGTTCGTATACATTTGAGACGCTGAAGCTTAGGACTTATTCCTGTATTCTGCAACTCTGCGTTTTAAGACGGCTTGAAAATCTCTCTCCGGGACCTCATGAAAGATTTAAAGTATAGAAGGCCTCCACCGTCGACTAGCGTCGTACTCTATAATGCATTGAGAAAATTTCATCCTCATTGCCTTTATGTTCGTACTTTAAAGCGTGAATTATTACTCTTCTTTATTATTTTGTTTGAAGAACTAAAAAAAGAAAATATCATTTCAGCCTGAAGAGGATGGTTAGAATTCATCATAATAATATACATTTTCACATATGTGGGCTAAGGTATCAACCTATTTAGATCATGTTTGAGCATGAGGTGTGGATATGGTTTTAATCCCGACTGGGTGCCCTGGAAGTAGTTAATCCTAAAATGACGTTCAACTTTCCCTTTAGACTGTTGCTGAAATAATGAATTATATACCATCATATCTCCTACATTATTAGTATAAATTGATAATAGCCCGTATGGGTAGTAAGACACATCTTCCAAACTAATAAATATAATCTTCATTAACATAATTATCGGTGGACTTTTCCTCCTCTGCGGGTGGTCTGACACATCCTATTCCGTTCCTGTCGATCTCTCGAATTTTCTCCCTCTACCACGTGTCTACAGTTCATTCCTTTAGCCTCCATGTCCTTCTTGCACTTGGTCTATCCATCTTGTCCATGGTCTTCCAATAGGTATGCTACCCTTCTCCCTACTCTGTACATCTTGCTTATGCATTCTGTCCTCCATTATCAACATATGCCTTAACCATTGCAGCTTTTCCCTCTTCATTGTAGCTTCTAGTGGTAAGACCTTTAACTCTCAGAACCTTCATCTCTGCAGCTTGTAATCTATTTAAATCTCTGCTCGACCATGTCCAGGATTAATAGTCATACGTCAATATTGGTTGTTATTAAGCCCTATATAACAAATGTTTGGCCTCTTTTACCAAGTTACATCACCGAACTGTATCCTAAACAATGTGGTAGATAAATATATATTTTTCTAAGAAAATATGGCAAACATTAATATACTTTTCCCCTTTTCCCAAGTATAATCGATTAGAATTGACGCTTAGGGCTTTAAATAAAAATCACAAGAGAGGGAAAGAAAGACATCGCCAAATAATGCCAGTAAATATTTGTTTTGAGTGTTCTTATTAGAAGTAAACATCAAACTCAACAAGTGTAAGAAAAATGAATAAAGTATTGCAAGTTTATATTTACGTGTCATAGTTCGACAAATTTTTTTAATCCGAACTTTTAATTTATTTTTTCTAGTTCTTTGGTTTGTTTCCGTAACTGGCTAACAAAGCTTGTCGGGGCCTACACCTAACTAGGACTGCCAATTATAGGTCCTCAGGTAGATCTTCTTTTGGTGGTAGCCTGCCCTAACTGAGAATACGGGTGCTGACGATGACTTAGCTCATAACCACAGACCCCTACACTCCCAGCCCACAAAGCTGGGAGAAAACTGACCAGACCCTTTTCAAAGCTTGTTGGTCTTCGCCCTTACCAATCTCCATACACTCCCAGCCCACAAAGCTGGGAGACAACTGGCCAGTCCCTTTTCAAAGCTTGTTGGTCTCGCCCTTACCAATCTCCCTACACTCCCAGCCCATA
>CABFOV010000765.1:22017-38916 GCA_902141375.1 Timema poppense
TGCATTTCAAAACAATGAATTATGTCAACTTATTTATTTTTATAAATACAGGAATAAAAAACGTTTATATAAATATATAAGACTTATAGACCTGGTGGTTTAGAGACAAGGTGTCAGACTTCTGTGCTGGGGGTCCGGGGTTCAATCCTCGGTCCCGGCACAGATTTATCTGATTGCCAAACCCTTGCTTTACCTCTGACAAGACGTGTATTAATCACAACTTGTGAATGTGTGGAATGCCAGGCCTCCACCGTGGTTCGGATCCCACGTTAAGCTGTAGGTCCTCCATTTCATCTCACAATCACCCTATCATTACACATTAGCCTAAGTGCGTACAACCCGAACGGCTAGTAAGACGCGGTAATGATGATGATGATGATGATGATGATGATAATAATAAAATACTTACTGTTCACTCTATTTTTGTTACCATAAACTTGGAACCTTTTATCGGAAGCAATGACTTTTAATTTTAGGCTTCAAACTTTGTGGTGACTTAACTTTCATAATTGAGAGCAAATTCGTAAAATGTGATATATCGGATGTTTGTTCAATTTCATAGAGGAAAATAACTATTTACTTTCTTAAAGTGCTACCAAACATTGCACATATTATTTGGTGCGAACATTAAACCACTGGTGAGTAAAGAGTAATCATTTGGTACACCAACTTTACTTGCTAAATTTCCTCAAATAATGGCCGGTTTCCAAAATAATGTCTTAATCCGATATGTTGTACAACGTTTATAATGATATTTATAGGTCCACATTGTGTGTCGGTTCATCAAAATGTCCATGGCCAGTACATAATCATGGCTCGAGTCGCATGCGGAATGCGGTCTATAGCGTCAGTTTCACAATAGAGCATTTAAACCGCGTGGCCTGACAGCGATGGATATTTTCTCGCTGACCGAGACAGACACCTTAAGGAATTCCTACTCACGAACGATTAAAAGAGAAATTAGACACATGATAACGCTCAAAACCAAAAAACATAACGATTTGCAGATTTACGCATTCTTTATAATTATAACAAAAGCGGTATTGAGATTTTTTTAATGTGGTTTAACTATTTCAATGGTATCTTATTCAATTGTTTTCTCACGTAGAATACAGGAAAGCACACCAAAATGTGAGGTCTGATACGAGCTCTTAAGGCGCCTGGTCTGAGATGTATATTACCTAACTAAGTTAGGTGTTATCCGTGGGGTGAGACGGGCTCTTAAGACGTCTAGTTCGAGCTTTATGACCTACCTAAATTAGGTACTATCCTTGCAGATGGGGGATAGATGGGGCTGTATTACTATTCAGCCCAAGGGTATTAATTGTTAGATAGTAAAGTTTAAAATTAAATATTGAAATATATAGCAACCGATTTTATAGTTTTTATTTTTATTTTACTGGTCCCGGGAACATTTTGTTTCTGTTTTACTAAATCATTTGCAAAGTGAGTTAAAAAAAATAAAAGTAAACACCCCCATTGGAGGTTACGCCGAGTAATTGTCAGATTCATTTAGTATGTTTTTACGTTGGAAGGAGAGATCGGGGTTAAACTCCTGACCCAGTATAGTGAGTTTCTTTTCTTTTTTCACAAAATGGTAGCCTACTCATTCTACGTACAAATATGGATATTTCTCCTCTAAAGTCTACCTTGCTTACCCCTACTTGATTAACGTGGTTGAATGTGTATAGTCCGGATTGATAGTAAGACACGATGAAAAAAAAATCAACAAAGTTTTTTGCTTCGCTTCTTACAATCCGCCCGGACTATAAACATTTAATGACATTATTGGGATACGGATGAGGTCAGTAGTATTTAATGGAGACGTGGCCACATTTGCATGGAGGGAGGGGGGTAAATCTATTAGGTATACCCGACTTAGATTCTACCCCTAAGTTCCCTGTCATTGGTAATTCAGTCTAACACGAGTGTGACTTTAGAGGACACAGGATCTTAATTGGGGGTTGCGAAAAAGATTACGGTGGGTCAGCAAATATAGTAAAAAGTGAGTAAATTAAATATTTATTATATAACTATCGAAATTATACTAGGTTACAACCTTTCATCATATATTCGTTTGGTTTATTGCAGAAATAAACGTCATCCTCCATGAACACAATTTTAATAATAATTCGCATAATTAACTAAGTTAAATTATTAATAATAATTTTCATTGTTATCTACATAATAATATTGTTTGTAAATTAAAAAGGGTAATTAATAGTATTAGATATAACTTCAAGTACTTATACTTTATTTACAATACATATGTTCACTTTTGATGTTTCTCATTTATCCATAACTGCTAAAAAATCGACACTTGATTATAAAAAAACCAAACTTAATGGCATATTTAACCATCACTGCTTGGGGTCGATAATTTTGTCTTATGAGGAACTTTTTATTTAATAACCACGTCTTAATACCTGTTCAGGTTATACGCCTAAATGATAATTACTCTAATGAGGTAGGGATGAGGAAGAGAGCAGTTTGAAGGTGATATACAGTACCTGCATTTGCGTGGAAGGAGAGTGGGAAACAATTTATGAAATACCACCCTCAGTATATCTGACGGAGTTTAAGGCCCAGATCTCCCCGTCATCAGCAGGACAGTCTAAAACGAGAGTGACACCTTAGACCGTTCTGCCACTGAAGCGGGTGCTAACAAAATTTAAAGAAACAATCAGTTCCGCCAATGATATTAAGTGTCCCGTGAGCCAAGGTTTATCCATCCTTGGAACGTAGGGGCCATCACTTCGTATTGAAAGCGTCGCTCCTTCCAAAAACCATCATCGCAACACCTTGCGACGCTTGCCAAGAACTCCTCGAATGTGGTTAAATATTCATGCTCGGCACTTGTGACCTCAAATTATCTCCTGGGGAGGTGCACAAATCCTCTCCCCCACCCCCTCTTTCTTCACCCCAACCCACCCTGGAGAAATGAGGCACATAATTACTCTGTCGCCTCCAATTTTCGGCGGCGTCTTGGTCTAGAAGACCAAGAGGGATGGGTGTAAGAGAGCAGAGAGCGGTTGGAGGGTGGGAGAGGGAATCGCTTCCATAGCATGAGTTATTCAACCCTTGCTCCTTGCCTCCTCCCCCTCCCCTCATTTTCCTTTTTCACCTCCTCAATCTCTTGCTTGATGTTGTTTATACACTCCTTGTAGAATCTCGGTACTTGCATCTTGGAGGTTGTTTAGGGTGAGAATGGAAGTAATACAGGGCAGGATGGACGTGGTTTCATAGGAAGAGCCTCATCTGACAGCCAATTAGATCTACTCTAACATATCCTTACGTCAATTTATGTGAGATGTAACGGTCACTTTTCATATATATTATCAATGCCTATGATATATTAGTAATAATAATTATTATTATTATTATTATTAGCACCGCGTCTTACTACCCGTTCGGGTTATACGCACTTACGCTAATGTGTAATGGTAGGGTGATTGTGAGATGAAATGGAGGACCTACAGTTTAACGTTGAATCCGAACCACGGTGGAGGCCTGGCATTCCCCACATTCACAAGATGTCTCGTCAGAGGTGAAGGAAGGGTTTGGAAATCAGATAAAGCTTTGCCTCGACCGAGGATTGAACCCCGGCCGCCAGCACAGAAGTCTGACACCTTACCCCTAGACCGCCAGGTCACCGAATAATAGTAATAATATAGTAAAATGTTATTAATGTTGACGGTAAAAAAAAGTTTGTATTTTATAAAAGACCCTTCCTCTGATCTTTATGTAGTAACATTACTTAATTTTCGGGTAGCCCGGATAGCTAGTAAGACGTGGAGTGACGAAATAAAAAAGTTTTTTTATTGTTGTTACATATTGCTTTTAATTGGAATTAAATCCATTAAATGTCTGGAAATTCATCACAACTACATATTAAGTTATACATACATACATACATACATAATATAGAAAATACAAAATAAACTACAAAACATTACAATTGAGATAAAAGTTACATATTTCTAAATTGCACCACACAATTTCTGGAATCCCAATACAATTTACAAATATTACCTCGCTCTGTGATTCTGCCTTCAAACCATCGCAAACTAGAAGGTGGTCCGAATCCATTGCTCCGAAATTCTTTTGTTGGAAGAATTAATATTCTATTCAGTTGGTCAGCCAAGAAATCTTGACCTGTTGTCAATCTAAAGGGGCCGGGGGGGAAGTTACTCGCATCCTTGACAATCCTTAAGTCACATGTGCCCCCTGGATGGTGCTAAATGATTAACAGCAAACGGCAGATGGAATTGTATTTGTTCATTATATAAAGGGTTAAATCAATGAAACAAATATTAGGTTTATAACTATAATATTTAATACCCGATTTTGTGGCTGAATGGTCTTAGGCATCACTATCATGTTAGACTGGCCTAATGGTGACAGGGAGATAAGTTTTAGAATCCCGATTGGGTCTACTGAGAGGTTTTTTTTTCCTAAATTGTTTCCCACTTTTCGTCCACGCAAATTCGGGTAAATTACCTCTAAAATGCTTCCTTCCTCATCCCTACTCCATTAGAGCTATTCTCATATTTGATTCATCAGACGCAGTGATAAAAAAAATATGTTAATATTATTACTACCAAAATATTTGTTTTCTCAATTAAAACTCAACATAAGTTCATCCAAAGTCTAAATTCCTTGTCCTTATCCCACCAGTGTAAATTTATAGATAGTTCAAACAGATAGTGACATACAGACGCACACACATACACACACACACACACACACACACACACACACTCATACACACAACAAAAAACAAAGCTATATACGCTTAGTATCGCTGCAGTAGAATCGACAAGTTAGTCGAATAAACTTTTGTGATTGTATGATTTTATTCGCATTAGTGAGCACGGGAAAATGATTTAAGATTCATTTTGTCTATGGTTTGTGGTAGGGGCTCAAATCCCGCTCGGGTGTAAAAAGGGTGTTTTTCCCTAAATATTTTTTCATGCTTGCTCCACACAACTACGGTTACATTTTCTATTTATTTTACCCTCCATACCACTACCCCAATAAATTAGTTAATTGTGTTCAGCCTGTATGATAGATAGCAAGAGGTTTGAATAGCTCAATTTATATATATATATCTTTACCCATCTTTACGTCAAGTATATTAAACTGTGTAATTGCTGGATGTGATAAACATTAGTTCCTAAGGTTGCATCGGTCATATATCATGATTTATTTTTTATTTGAGGTATTTAACATCTACTTTCTATATTAACTGATAATAACAGCACACAACTCATACACTAACATAAACTTAAAACAGACACTAAACTCAGCTCCCGATCGTTAATTCATTCCAGTGAAAGGGGAAAATCCTTATTTCACAGATGACCCATTTTTCAGCCATGCCGGAAATCGAACCTGGGAGCCCCAGCTCAGTACGAAGACCAGATATTGACTGAGCTGATGTGTAAGTCTATAACTTTATTATAACCATCACTATCATATATACACCAATGGGATATTTTTTAAATTGTTCAGAGTAAAATCTTTAATAGCAATAAATTATTTCACTTATATTTACAGAAATTTCTATTTAATTTATTTAATCCATATTAACTTTAGCAAGCGTTGCCCTTTCCTTAAAAATATATCTTGCGTCCAAGCAGCAAACAAGACCTTTAAAGAAATCTATGCTTCTCAAGTGACCAACACTTTCCAATTACATTAACCGGACCAACAGACTAACTTTTTTTACTCCACCTTACTCTTTGATACTAATCCTGTGGAGGAATCTCACAGAATTATAACAAAGACCTACTGCTTCACCCCCCCTCCCCCTACGCTACCTTCTCCCATTCCTTAACCTAAAAACAAAAGACTGTATAAATGTCCCCGGACTTTCCTAAGTAACCACAAGAGTATCCCTAAACACTCATAGCTCAGTAGGAGCAGTAGTGTAGTTCCGCGCATGCGCTAATTGCCGACAGTAATGGCGCGGAGAATATGTCTCATTATCCTAGTCAAGATGCAGGGGTCCCTTGCTCATAACTCAACGAGAGCACACACGAACACCCGTAACCTCCGACTTGGCTGAGTTATGTCCGCACGTCTGTGGGGTCGACAGTCTTGGGGGCATATTTCCCTGTGTGTGTAGGGGTGACGGGGGTGTTAAGAGGGGTTTGGTTTCTCAGGGGTGACACTTACTACCTCCACCCACAAGCCCTTCCTTTTCCTACCAAGAACAAGAAATGGCAATTAGAAGTCTGAGCGTCAAGTGTAATGCTTTCCGGACATTTTCCACACTTTGTTAAGTAAGTATGTTTTTTTGAATTATCATGTACTACCCATCTGGGATGTATGTATTTGGTTACTCTAAAATAGAAAGTAAGGATGAGGAAGGTAGAGTCTCGGAGACAATACGTCTGAATTTGCGTTTAAAGAGAGGTAAACCGTTTAGGGAAAGATAGGACACCCTTAATTGCATCTGATTGGATTTCCAAACCCAGATATTCCCATCAACGGAGAACTGGTATATGGTCAAAGAATGCCGCCTTAGCTCATGCGACCATCGATGCAGATCATGCTTTAATAATTCATAGTTAACTAAATAGTGGTCCCAGTTGACTAGTAATCCTTCTTGTACCCCAATCCTGTTCTGAATTAATCAAAAGCGCTGAAGGTCAGACTAAAGAGAATCCAAGTAAAGAACAGTAAACTCAATCCCGTAAAGGAGTGGTGGTAGCAGATAGACAGCAGAAGATATTTATTGCAACTAATGTTAACCTATGTGGAAATAATTATTACTGTCTCAGTATTATCATATTATAAAAAAAACTGTAATCAAACGATAATAATAATAATGACCTAAGGATTATTGTATAATTGGATTTTTCGTAACTGATTTAAAGAGCAAAACAAATATTAATATTACAAGTATTTTGTTTTGTTTCGTGGTTATGGCAACAAACGCATTATTAAAATGCATTTAATAATACATTAAAAATTATAATATATATATTTATATTCACTTTTGTATCTAGTTATAACTGGCTACCAAAATAAATGTGTGTTTTTTTTTAATTCAAGAAATATCCATAAAAGATATTAATTTCGAAATAAAATTCTTTATTTTATAATCACATGTACATGAGCACATCCTAATACTGTTTGACGTTATCAAACGCGTTCATTTCTTCCGGTTCATCGTATTAATTTAGGAAGAGAAAGTAGCCTCTTTGAAGTTTTGTTTGCGAAGCATTTTTAAGTGAATTATATCAGCTGCTTCTCCCAGAAAAGAAACTTTCAAACGGTTATTTTCATAATCTAGTATTTCAATATTGTAAGAAAGATTAAAATAAAAATATAAATAAATAATTACCAACAAAATGTTTGTTGTGAAAGGTTTTACTGCCAAAAGTGACATAAACTTGTCTTTACATATTATAGTTTTGCAGGTGATATGGTTTGGCGAGTAGATATATGATAGTAGATCTGGTAACCTTTGCTACCAACACTCATATGCTTGATAGATGATAGCCTATATTTTTGGAGTTTTTGAGGCAAAACAAATAAAATAATGCTTCAGTAGATGCGATCAATTTACTTTTCTACGCATAGTAATATCAACAAAAGTTCTTGAATATCTGTCATGAGCATATTAGCATTTGATGAGAACAATTTTAAACGAAGATAAAAAGTTATGTTCAAATACTACGATGTTCATAATGAGAAATATGCTAGAACTTTTGATATTGCCACGTGTAGAAAATCAAACAAAACGTTTCTACTGAAGCAACGTTTTATTTATTTTGGACAAAAGTTTTTACTATGAAACATAAAAACATATTGGCCTTCTGTCTCTCTTTCCACACCATCTGAAGGTTTGAATAGGAGTTTGCGACGCAATGGACGTCGCATTTGACGTTTGAGAGACAGGTAGAGGACATTATATTAATATATTTATTTATTGCACCGCGTCTTACTATCCGTTCGGGTTATACGCTTAAGTACTAATTACGCTAATGGGTTAGGAATTGGGAAGGTTGGATTTAGAGGACGCGAACACGCACTTGCGTGGAGGGAGAATGAAAAGCCATTTAGAAAAAACTACCCCCAGTTCACCCGACTGTATATTAATATAAGTACAGGCTCAAGGGTCGCTAAAGAAGTTAAACGCCTCCAGCTTTAAAAGTTTATGATTATGACAGTCTTAATTCTGTATTGGGTTATCACCCCTATAAAATATCTTAATACCTGCATCGGTGGGCACGTGAATTAAATATCAAGTAAATTATATCCTCCTCATCACTTATTTGAAAGAAGGGTTGTAAGATTCGGTGGACACACACAAAGGAAATTATTGTCCATCCTCTACTATATTAAGAGCCCATGTCAACCCAGTGATAACACCTAACTTAGGTAAGTAGCACAGCTAGAACCAGTCGTCACATCGTGGTGTGGTTTTCTATATTCTACTTTAGAAAATAATTGAATTGATACCAGTAGAACCAATTTACTATATTTAAAGAAAATACAACAGTTTTTTAAAAAAATGGCTAAAAAAACTATTATAACTTATCCCAATTTCGTGGTTGTAAATTAAAGAACACAGAAACTCACTCTGTATTAAGTTTTTCGGTTTGATCGTAAATTTTTATCTAATTTCACAGTTAATCAGACGCGGGATTGGGTCTTGGCACATGATACCTAGATTTTTTTTTTTTTTTTACAGAAGAAAGAGATCTTTCTTAAACGCATTAACGCCTCAAGGATTCCCGACCACGGCCGAGGCCCTGCTCCAATCTCACATCTAACTCCAGAGGAAAGTCATCTCTTTCCCAGGTGACGGATGAAAGTGTTAACTGCGGCCGGCCTCACTGGTCTCTCCAGGGATGCAAACCCGGAGCTAACCGGACCTGTTTGATTCATGGAGAGGAGGATGGAAGTTAATAGGAGTCCGAATCCGCAGTGAGGGGGACGATTCTTTCCAATCTGCGCCGATTACCCGCGTTGGGGAAGGTAGGAAGGGGGGTGAGCCGACGTCCCTGTTTCCGCTAACAAATAGAGTCGGCCACTAGCCACATATTTCTATTAGCAGGGATTCGAACCGTTGTGAAGTTTTCTTATATAGATTCTTTGAGTCTCTTGCTGAGGAGTAGTTATGTTGTTTTCTTAGGGTGAGACCATACTTGTGACCTGGTCGCCAAAACCGGGATGCCAGAAAGGAATGCCTTATTACAGGGTGACCACAAAATATCTGAAATAAATATCACTGAATTTTCCATGGTAAAAAAATAATAATTTTAAAATCAATAATTATGTAAATTCACACAAAATTAATTACACGTTGATTTTGATAGAAACATTGTTTTAATACGATGCCATTAAGACATCTCTCTTTCCTAGAAACACAAGTATACTGTTTCCTTGATTCTCTTGAGGGTTTTAAATTCCCTGATATTTCGCTAATTTTCTTGTCAGTTTTGTATTGTCTGAAGTTTCCAGGTTTTCCATTCTTTCCCTGGCAGTGGCCACCCTGTATTATCTATGAAGTAGACTATACTTCAAGACTACAGCCTAACTACAGCAACCCTTTGTTTCCAAACTTGGATCCTTTAGGGGTATCCCACATAAATAACATTGGTTGACGTGCTGGCATCCTGTTAGCAAGTATGGCCATGCCCTTAGGTACCTTGTAGACGCGATGGAATAGGGACACCTACTGATAGTATAAATCAAGTCATGAAGATTACGGGATTAGGGGTGTTAGACCTTTTACGAGCCTCAGGGCAAACTTTAAACGTCAAAAGACTTTAGCATTGCAAAATTACATCTATATTCATTATTTTATATACATGTACCGAAATCCGCGCTAAGGGAGGACTGCGAAATCATTTAAGAACGTAAAAACCTCCTCAGTACAAACAGCCAAGATTAGAACCCAAATTCCCTGTCACTGATAAACCACATCAGATGTATTCAAATTAAGACTTACATTTTACTATCTAAATATTAACATATCTAGTCTACAGAAGACACGGCGTTAGTGACACATTCAACCATTAAGCGCTGTAGTTGACGCAAGAGTGTGAGTAAAGATCTGGAATGGCTTTTATCGCTTTATTGTAACTCGTTTTCTAATGTCAATGGCGTCAACGTCCTCTGAAGAACATTAACACATTGGATATCACGAGAGCATTAACATTATTTAAATGGCTGGAGTTGTTCTCAAATCTATAACTATGTGAACATTGTTTTAGTAGCTTTGATAAACAATTCAATGGGCCAATTGTTCTAAGGCATCACTCTCGTGCTCGACTGGCCTGCTGAAAACGGGGAGATCGGGGTTCAAATACAGGTCGGGTCTACTGAGGGTGTTTTGTCCACTCTCCTCCCCCACAAATATAGGTAGATTACCTTTAAAATGCTTCCTTCCTCATCGCTGCCTCATCAGAGTAATTATCATATATTTGAATACCATGATCAGGTAGTAAGAATAATTGCTAGAAACAGTAAGAAAGGTTCCCTCTTGTCTAATCGAGGCTGTCATATGGGCCGTTGTTGCTCTGTTCTTCCTGTACAGCAGCAGCGGCGCAAAGGAAGTCTTGCGCGGCCGTGTGTCCTATGAGTGAATGGACAGGCATAACCCCCATGATTACCTACCCACGAGTAGTAGTGTACAGGTCACGTGTCCCACAGGGCTGCGAAGGGAGCAAGGGGGGGGGGGGGTATAGTTGTTATTTGTGAGGCCGTCTCGATATCGCTGCACGGTGGGCCCATGAGGAAATAATGGGAACTTGCGCTCAGGAAGGAAGGGTGGATGGGAAGAAGAAAGAACGATCTGAACCAGAAAGAATGGGACAAGAGTTGGATTGTCTAGTGGGGGACCCCGAGGTCAAACAGGGACGTAAGAGTCCCTAGAGGAGAGGGGAGGGGGAGAGAGTAGTGATCTTGACACTCTCCTCTACCTCTTCGAAATAGAGGTGTGTGGGAGTTTCCAAGCGAAAGGAAACTTATTAAGAACGGAACAGAAGCATCACGTTGATCTTATTTGATCCAGAAATGGTTTGGGTCGACTCTTATCTTTGCAGTTTTGCCACATCAACCCGTTTCTAGAAATATATTACATGGACCTTATTCGAATATTAGGTCATTTTTTCTAAGGCTGTTATATCCAGTCTGGGAGTCTCGAGTGGGAGGTTAGAACCAATAACTAACTATCTTAACCTAATTTAATCCTAATCACCCCAACCCCAGTGACAATGGTAATTAATCCCCTTTCAAGAAAAATACTTCAATGCCAGCTGGGAATCGAACGCAAGACCTCTAAGACAGCCACCAGGCTCTCTAAATATTATACCACGACGCCGATTCACTTTTTAGTGGGAGAGGGAAAACCGTGTTTAAATTTCTCGTTGTTCATTCATGCCAAATATTCAAGAAATTTTGAGATTACTGTATACATATAATTAAACCAAAGGTATCTACTTAATCAATATTTTATTTACTTTGGTCTAAATAATTATTTTTTCTATAAAATTGTAGAAATTTATCTTAGTTAGAATTAACATCCACCCCACCTTAGGTAATTATAATGATTCTAAGGAATGCACGAAATTCAGATATGAATGGAATAGGCTAGAATATTACAAATTGTAAATTATATTTATTGAGTTGCTTTCTTATGTCAAGCTCTGACAGTTGCTTGCTGAATTGGTTTACTGTATCAGCTTAGACGAGTGGCTGCCAGATCTCGCTTTGCTCACATCCAAAACAAGCCGCTGATCTCGTTGATAATATAATCAATGTTTAGTAATTAAAATAAGCATCGGTGGGCACGCGGGCCTCAACGTCACGCTTGACTAATTTGTTTTTTCCGGAGACTGGGTGATCAAGGTTCAACTTCCTGCCTGGTGTTGCTGTAGGACTACTGATGGTGATTTTTCATAAATGGTTTCACATTCTCTTTCAAAGAAGATAAGGAAATTTCTAATATATGTGTAAATAATAGGGCCTATATACATACGTATAATATATAAATGTAAACATATATATAATTAATTAGGCATATAAATATATAATTATATAGGCCTATACGAATGTTTGTAGGCCATCAAGGGATAACGATGGTCTCAGAAGAGACAAAAATTTGGCTCAAAACCCGCAAAAGGTTGTAAACCATTGGTTTAAAAGCAAATCGAGGATTGAGGAAGCCATTTGTATTAAATATGATTTAATTTAATTGTAAAATTAGGCCTAAGCTAGCTCATTTTTAATTTATGTCCTAGATTTTCGTTAGTTTTACTGCTTTGCAATTTTTCAATTAGTTACCACGATATAATAATATCGATGATAAACCCGCTTTGGTAATTACATAGTATAAGGTGTCATTCTCGAAATATTTTACAGATTGCCAATGATGGAGGTATTCTGTTGCGAATCCCGACTGATAAACTGAGGTAGGTTCTCTGTACATAGTTTAACACTCTCCTTATACAAGACTGTGAGCACATTTTTTAGTAAACTTTACATTCCTCATTCCAATCAGGTTAAAGTAAAGATATAGATAAATTGAAAGTGTCATAATACCCCAAAAAAGATATCGCGTTTAATGTTGATAACAACCATGTAGAAATAAAAACCCAATTTTACTTATTTTCCCTAAAAAGTACATAGAGGTATTACATAATCTAAGTATTTTATAAACAACCCTTTAAAATTTGTATTATTTACAATTATAAAATATTTTGGTCAATCTTATTTTTAATCTTCAGGTTTTAAGATTGGCTCACTTAAATTACAAACAAGGGCACACTCGATATCTCAAATGTAATCCATTAACCAACTTTAGTTAAAATGTATGTACTAGGCTATAGGTGGGAAGAAAATGTGAACAATAAAAACATACATTTTTACGTCCAACATTGATACCATTCTACTGTGTTATTAATGATACTAGTATCCAAGCATGGCATCACCAGGGGGCTTGTGCTCATTTGAAATAATAAAATAGCATCATTATCATTATAAGATGAGTGTAAAATAATAAAATGAAATAATATACTAATATAAAGACATAATAAATAAATCATTTTGATGGTTTTCCAAAGAGCACCATGGTTCACAAAGCTATGCCACTAGAAGTGCTTTATTTCATAATTATGTAGCTCCTGTTTAGGCGATAGCTAATCCTTAGTATTTAATTAAGTAATAGTAGCGATATGAAGATAGATTTTTACTTTTATTATTAAGTTTATTTGTCTGCCTTTACAAAATCAAAACTGTCAACTATATCAAAATGTTCGGTTTCTACTAGTTTAGCAGTCTTGAGAGCTTTCCACTTTTCATTTGTTTCAAGGACTTTTTTTTCCAAACTTTTTAACTTTTATGTTATCTGGACTGATCCTTTTTTTTCAATTTGTCCAAAATATCTAAATTTTCTTCCACAGAGTAAGGTAGATTTTCTAATGGTTTGGGATGAATTTTAAGCTAATGACACTCACCCCCAAAGATATTTCAGTTCCCACATCCCCATTTTGGCATTTTAAGGCTATTTGGTTATCTGATATGGTCCTTTTAAGTGCTTGCTTAATCTAAACTTTCAACTACATTGATAAGTATTCTAAATTAATTTATTTTAGCATTGCTTCTTACTACCCGTTCAGGTTATAAGCCTATGTACTACATTATGTATTACATTAATAGATTTGGGATAAGTTTAATTGAGAAGAAGTGCACCCGCATTTTCGTGGAGGAAGAGTGGAAAACCACCCTCAATGCACCCGATCTAGATAGAGCCCTGATCTCCCCATCCTCGGCAGTTTAGTCTAACTAGAGAGTTGCGCGTTGGACCAAGCAGTCAACGAAGCGGTTCTCTCTCATTAGTTGTATCAATTTTTGTTTTTACATTTCCAGTTTTTAAATTTTTAAATTCCATCTATTTATATATCATTCGGTCACTCCACAACAGCAAGTTTTTTCTATCGAATTAGAAAATTTTGAGACCCTATTTCTTAAAATCAATTTTGAAATTTAAATGTTCAATATCTTTTGATTTTTGATTATTTGGGGTGGTCATTCTAACGGATTTCAGGCATTTACATTTTCTATCTCACTTAGCAACATTTTTTATATTAGTTTTTGAAATGGGTCTCTCCTTGAACTCTAATTTTAATTTTAAAATAAAAAACCTTTCATACTTTTACAATTATTTGAGAAATTTCTATTTTATGTTACACTAAAAGGTGCTTTTTCTATAATTTTGGAAATTTACTCTCATTCCCTATTTATATACCTCCACACCAAACCTCCCATTTTGTAATTTCAATTATTAAACTTTTTGGAGTTTTGGTGTTATCTCGCCAAATTTAAATTTTTTAACTTATCAATAAAAGGTTGATAATTTTAGTTATACAAATTTCCAGCCTGGACCATTTCTCGTACCTTTATTTTGAATTTTAAGTGTTTAACCTCTTATGTTTATTTGGATTTGACATTTTATGTTTAGTAAAATATTTCAATTTTCTAATGTGCCAACATTTTTATATTTTTTTAGTTTTGGAAATATTTAGGAGAACCTCTTTCCACTTTAAAGTCCTTTTTTTAAATTTAAGAATGTTCAGATCTGTATCACGGTTTGGGGTGGTCTTTACACCTTCCTGGCAAATTTCAATCCTCTACCACACTGTTAAGTAATTAATAATTTTAAATTTGGCAATTTGGAATTCCCCTGCCTATTTCACCTTCCCCCACTTATAAGGATAAATGTTTAGCATTAATTTTCTTATTTAGAGTGTTTCCTCTTTATTCCTGGGAAATTTAGTTTTCTACCTACTATCTTCTAGCTGAATACCAATTAAGAGTCAGTTGATTCAAATTTCGAGAAATCAATGACGGAATCTCGTTTACTGGCCTTGAAACCCCCATATAAAAATGTATTTAAAATTAAACTCAAAATAACAGATTTTAAAATTTTTGATACCATGGAAGTATCGATTTCGGGTCAGCCTACTGAAATTTCGAAAAAGATTTTTACAAGGTTGTGTTAAGAAGTGTTATAAAATCCTATAAATAAATCGAATTTCAGCGCAATGGGACCAAATTAATGTTTTGGTCCATAAGGTATGCATATTGGGACTTTTTAGGCCACATATTTGTTTCCTTTTTCAAACTTTCAGTTTTAGGACTTTAACATCATTCTTGAATTCCTAGGAAATTCCGTATCTAGTTTCAACCTTCTATCTCACCGAGAAGTTTGAAAAAAAAAACCCCAGACAGACACGACATGGAGTTATGTTATGGATCTTATAGGTATTGATAATATATAACAAATATTGCAGCTACAAATCACATGACTTGGTGTATGACTACCTGAAAGTGGCTCTATTAGCTTTTCTAATTGTCTGATAAGAGTGTTCTTAAATAAATTGTACTTTAGCTAGATACGAAAGTCAGGATGAGTTTACTATGAAATTGGATGACCTGATGGTCTAGAGGTAAGGTGACAGACTTCTGTGCTGGGATACTGGGTTCAATCCTCGGTCCCGGCACAGATTGACAAACCCTTCCTTCACCTTTGACAAGACATGTATTGATCACAACTTGGGAATGTGTGGAATGCCAGGCCTCCACCGTGGTTCGGATTCCACGTTAAACTGTAGGTCCTCCATTTAATATCACAATCACCCTACCATTACACATTAGCGTAAGTTTGTATAACCCGAACGGGTAGTAAGATGAGCTGCTATTATTATTAATAATAATAATAACAAATTTGTTTATATTATTTCAGCAGTATATTCCATGTTAATTCATTAGAATACCAATCCATATGGACATTTGTGGTTGGATCAAAAATTATATATTCATTTACAAACTAACTAGTGCAGAGACCCTATGTATATTCTTTCTTCAAAAAATTATGTCTATCTTTGAATAGTTAGGAGCAATAAAAATATGAAGATTTAACAGGAAAACTGCTATTCTCTTTTCACTGATACTTTCCTGTCCTAAAATTAAGCACCTCAAGGATTTTGATGAACCAGTAAGTCAAGAAGTTATCAAGGTAAAATTAATGTAACGTACAAAGTTTTCTTGATAAAAGGGAAAAAGTTGATGTTAGCTTCAATGAATCGAGCGGGCTTAACTGTTCTTGTTCGTGTGTTGAAGATAATCAGTAGCTGATGATGAACTATTGAAAGCTTTCCTCTCTTCCCATACTTTTCCCTGAACACCCTACCGTGGAGGTTAGAATTCTGAAGCATCCCTGTCAATAGCGGCTGACGTAAAAAGGGATAAAGGATGTGGGTAAGGGTAAGATCCCTTTTCTCTTAGATTCTTCCTCTCTTCCCCTGAATCTCATCTTGTGAGATAATCATGGCGATGAGAGATAAAAGAGGCCAAACATTATCGGAATATGACGCATCATTACAGCTTTGGGTACGTCGCATGGAACAAATATTAGAATAGACACACTTAGTTCTTGCTTAATACAATTATTCATAGATGGTGCCACTGTGCAAATATTAAAATAGTTATCTAACTATTGTTTACCATGAATATTCATATATGGCACCAAGTATATAGGAAATAGGCATGCCATTACCAAACGATACTGACAAAGAAGCCACCAAGTTAATTTGTATAGTTTGATTATTATTATAGAACGGTACCATTACCAATCGATGGTACCAAACGGGATGCCACCGAAGGATGTAAGATGCTAATCATCCTGTCACTCATAATTCCACTCTCCAGCTGTGACCTTTCGTGATCCTACCACCACCTCCTCACTACAACCAGACATCGGCCAGCAGTTGTCCCTCGTCATCTTGCGTCCTCCTCCCAACCCTTCCTCCTCACTACAAACAGACCCCCCCCCCCCCCCCCTGTCAACCAACTTCCCTTGACCTCTCGGGACCCGCC
>CABFOV010000765.1:38944-82207 GCA_902141375.1 Timema poppense
CCCCCCCCCACCTGCTGTCAACCAACTTCACTTGACCTGTCAGGACTCGTCATCATCTCTTTCTAACTTCTGAGAAATTTGGAGAAACAATTTTAGTGAATTATCTTGCGTTATTACACTTGAGGTATTTTGAAGAAAGGTTGGAATTATTTTACACAAAAGGAAATTCGACCGACAGCAGTTGTTAATAATAAATTAGTTTTTAGCTTAAAAATTTCAATATCTTTCACCACTCTGTTTTCATTAAATCTAAAGTATTTCGGACCCAAAGAGGAAATCTCCAGACGGCATTTAGAAATAGTATTCCTCAACAATTTCAAAACATTTAGTGGAACGCAGAGTCTCAAGTTAAAGTTTTCAAATCACTTTTGATCACCCACTTAGGTGGCCACGTGGTCTAATGCACTACTCTTGTGGTAGGCTATAATGCTGATGACGGGGAGATCAAGGTTCGAATTTCGGTCGGGTGTACTGAGGATAGTTTTCAAAATTGTTTCTCACTCACCTTCCACCCAAATGCGGGTACAATTCCTATTTATATAACGTTCCTAATCCCTAAAACCACTAGCGTAATTAGTACTTAAGCGTATAAACAGAACAGGCAGTAAGACGCGGTGCTAAGCAAAGCACTTTTGTCTTTATTTTATTTCGATTTATTTAGTTTGATCAACGGTGATAGCCTCTACTCCACAAAGTTGACATTTTATAAGTTTAACCATGATGAAATTAATTACATTATGACGAATGGGTCTATTTATTGAAATAAGATTATATATCCTCTTTCTTACTGGGTTGATAACCCAAAAGTTTCTCCTTGTTAGAATAAATAAAGGTATGAGTAGAACCACGCATCCTCTTTCCCAATAAGTTGTTATATTATAAGTTTCACCATCGTAAAATCAACTTGGATATGACTCTCTTAACCTGGGTTAGTATCTTATAGGTTAAACCAGACTTGTGGATGTTAGACTAGAGATTATCAGGCATAAGAGGGTCAGTCTAGAGTTAGTCAAACTACAATGATCAGACTTGAGATGGCAAGACTTGAGATGGGAGGACTTAATATAACCAGACTTGTTAGGGTCAGACGTGTGATGGGCCGACTTGTAAGAGTAAACTTGAAATGGTTTCACTTGAGATTAGAGAGCCTTAGGTTAGTCAGACTTAAGATGGATGGCTTAACTACGATGACAAAAGTTGAGATTGTTCTACTTGAGATGGGGATATTTAAGATATAGAGCCTTAAGATGGTCTCACTAAAGATGGATGGGTTCTGAGATAGCAAGACTTGAGATATAAGGACATGAGAGGTAAGGACTTATCTAAGATAGACTGTTGATGATCCTACTTAAAAAGGTATGTGGTAAAAATGATTATATATAATAGGAATATAATTTAATATACATAAATAAATGATTGGGCTTCAACTACCAACCCCTTTACTTCCTTTAGGTATGGAGATTTTTACATCCAAATAAACTGTTCAGAGGTCTGATGAAACCTTCCTTTCCCCAGACTTTTGGACCGTACCTAAAGTTTTTACTAATATTGGACCCTTACAACATCAGAGTGCATTCCTGGAGCTTATCAGCCCTCTTGACATGAACCCCAGACCTACTAGAGTCACCTATATTCATGGGATTCAAGGTTCAATATTCTACGTCATTACCGCAATAAATAAAGGATGATTCAATTAAAATTTGGATTATTATTGTTGTAAATTGTATAAGTAAATAAGCCCCACCTAAAAATCCACACCTCATTAAGTATAAAATAAATAAAAGTATTTTAGGCAACACTGTAAAATATTAAACTCTTCCTTGAATTTTGATTAAAAATTATGAATTACAACACATATGTAGAAAAATAATACCAGGTTTTCAAAATTTTCCCAAACTAACATTAAATTTTTTATTGAGCAAGTTAATTTAAATTTCTAGAAATCAGACGATTCTTGAACAAACACAAATATTGTTGTGAGGTTGTCACACAGTAATTTTCAACTTGACGCCAAACATAATATTCATGGTATTTAAATAAAAAGTTATTTAGAAGTGTTCTCAATAATTCTCTCTTACTTAAATAAACACTCAGCATTTATTAACCTGAAAGGTCGGATGTATGTTTTGAGATGATAATATTCCATGACCTGTCTCAAACAAAATGTCAGCACATTTAAAATTCACATCTGATCCCAAATATGTAATGGAATCACTTAAAAAATAATCTGAGATGGTAGTATTTGTTCCCCCCTTTAATATTTTGAAGTATTATGACCAACTACTTTAACATTGGTAAGGATGAATAAAGATGGATTTGATCTCACCTGAATATGTCCCATCTCTAAAGAATGGTGTTTTATGGCCTTGGTAAAATTATTCTTACGGGATTCATAATCCAAACACCTTCAATTAAAATTCTCACGTGACGTTCTTCATTGCTTATTGATTGCTTTAAGTGTATTTTCCACTGACGAACGTTTAAATGAACTATATAGAAAGTCATGAAAGGATCCCCGAATCGGGTCATTTTCGACTCTTTCCAAAACCATTTTAGAGAACAAAAACCAACTCATCTAATTAAAAATTACGTCCCCTTTTTAAAAATCCTTCCGCTTTATACGGACAAAAGTTGCCGAGATTAATTTACATCTCGCTTCAAAACACTGTTGAGATTAAAATAAATAAGCACTGTCCTACAATAACTCCTTTTTTTATTCCACTAGGGCACGTTAATTTTTCAAGTTACAGCCAGATATTCTAAGCATCTAAGAACATAAGTAAAATTAAAATTCTTATAATTCCAAAACAAACCACTTCCTAAAGTAGATAGCGTTAAAATCACAAACAAACAAAAATTGTGGCTGGCCGTTATTTTAAGAAAGAAGCCTCAACAAAAAAGATAAAAATCTATGGAGTGAAACCAAAAAAGTAAACTACATATATAATTAACTTGCAGGTAAACAATTAATATCCGAAACTTTAGGATTTGTGTGAGCTGAAAGAAAAAATAATTAAACTGTTAGATTATCAAAAGATTTTATATATGAAAGCTTTAGACAGCTATCTATTATAGTAATATTATAAATCCTTGTATAGAAAAATAGCACTTCAAGTCGAACTAGAGTTAGTCGGACTCAAGATAATCTGACTTGAAATGGTCATAGTTGTCAGAGCCAGACTTGAGAAGGATGGACTTATGATGGATAAGCATGAGATTACCAGACATGAGATTGATTGGCTTAAGATGGTCGGATTAGAGATGTTCAAGCTCCTCTATGAGCACGATATTACCAGACATGAGATTGATTGGCTTAAGATGGTCAGATGAGATGTTCAAGCTCCTCTATGAGCACGATATTACCAGACATGAGATTGATTGGCTTAAGATGGTCAGATTAGAGATATTCAAGCTCCTTTATGAGCATTTTTTGTAAGAGTGTAAATTAAATGTAACCAACCAATTAGACAAGAGTGACGTTAATTGTTTGGAAATAAGTGTGGATTTTTCTTGTTCAAGCCCAAATACCAGTTCTGACATGATAGAGATTTCAATCTTCTCAGGAGGGTGGCAACCATATAGCAATGGATGGTCTACCTTGAGGAGAAACCCACTAGTCTTTAGAAAATATTTTCCCAAACTTGTTTCTTGGAAATGAGAATGAGGACATACCAATGAAGAGATTAAAGCAGAGAGGGATGGCACTCGTTTAGGAGCTGTGAGATAGGAACATTAAATCTCACGAAAACAACTTTCAAAATGTTTTTCTCGGAATGTGAGGGGAAGGAATGACGAGACGTACAATGGTGTGCTCAAAGTGCTGATGATAAATGTTTTAAACAATGAAACATGGCTTTGATCAGCCAACAAATATAATGTATCATGTATGGCTAAGGATATAACTAAGTATAATATAGAGTTCAAATCAATGATAAAATTTGGATGGTTAATTATTAGGTAGATCTCTTATAATATGATCAAATGTTGTCAAGCTCGGCTTTGGTCAACCTTCAAATATGATGTAACTATCATGTATGGCTAAGAATACGTTAAAATATTATATAAACCTTATCAATGATAAAAAAAATTAACATTCGATCATAGATAAGAGCTTTACATCATATTTAAAGTATGAAGCAAGGCTTTGATTAAGTATAAAATATAAAGTTAGTGGCATGTATTACTAAGGATACGTCTAAGTATTATGTATTTCTCTGATGACCAAATCAATGAGCAGATGCTGTTTACGTATGATGTAGAGTTCTGATCAGTAATCAAATATACTGCACTGATGTACTTATACAATCGAGTATTAGTGTGGTGTAAAGCTCAGATCAAGGGCCTATGTGATTCTTGAAATATGATTGTGTGTCGCAAAGCCCAATGTGAGAACTTATTATTAAATATTGTGTGATGCATCATAATATGATCAATGAAATACAATTCAATGTATATTTCATGGCTCTGATAAGTGTCAGATTATTAAATGTCTAGTTGGGAGAATTTGACACGAGAAAATTCCATCATAATATAATCAATGAATTACAATTCAATGTATATTTCATGGATCTGATAAGTGTCGGATGACTAAATGTCTAGTAGGAAGAAGTTGACACGAGAAAAATTCAAAGAGGATGTAAACATTTTCAAAAGCTTGCAAGAGTATGTCTGGACAAGCATATTTCACTAACAACTACACTGTGTATGACGTCATCAAGTGGTCGGTAAGCCTGCCTGAACCTATTTTCAAGACATGTGGAGTATCCTTTCTTTGATTAGGAGGTGTGGTAGAAAGTATCCATGGTTAGAATGTGAATCTATTTGCTTTTATCTTCAAGGATGAAAATTGTACGGTATTAGGGTTTGAGGATGAGACTTGTAAGTGGATACGAATTTATGGTTAAAAACTAGAGTGTTAGGATTACGACCACTTGGTCAATAAGATTGGGGGTGACCTTTATAAGCTAGTGGGTTAAGGACATTAAAGCTCAGAATTATACGACCGAGTGTGTCAATTCTCTATAAGCATTTGCTTAAGCTATTAGTATCATACACTGAGGGAATTTAAAGTTACGTGATCGAGCTGCTTAGTGTCACAATTTTGGCAACCTGTCAGTAAGGGAGAAAAGAATAGAAGGTGGTAGTGAGGAAAAGGTTATTTAGAATGCATTTTATAATCTTACGCCCTATGATTAATACATTAATTTATAACATATGTATGTTTTAGGTTCTTACACCTCTAAAATGAGAGGTAAAAAATATTTAGGTATAGGAAGTACACGTTGGAGTTGAACTGAAAGGGTTTTTTACTTTAAGCAAATATTATTTAAGTTTATGTACTTGGCGTTAGTCCAGTATTCCTCCAAGATAGCTGGTAAATATAATTATGGTTTTTAATATATGGATCGATGTGGTTGTTATTAATTAAAGTTTTAGATTACATCCTTAATGAGCTAGGATTAAACGTTAAATGGTTGAAAGATGGCACGCTTTCTGCACCATCATTGACAATTAGTATATTTGATGTTAGACCTCTAAATGTCTATAGGTTCATACAGGATTAAAGGGTATTCTTTAATCTGACTTTTTTTTATTAATATCGTAAGGTTTCTGTCTTGCAGTCGACATCACATGTTATGATAACATGTTTAGGTTCATGACCTTACTAAGTTTCAAATGTGGGGCTTACAAAATTATACTTGATGCTGTCTTGCTTATGACAATTTATAACATCAAGTGAGGATCGGACAGTGTCCTTTCCCAGCTGACAGAGCATATTCAACTAGGGAGAAGAGATGGCAGGTGGGAGTTGAACATTGTCAGGGTAGTGGAGTTGGAGGATGTGCAAGATTATTTTGGGTTATAGATGTGGTCGGATTGGTTAGTTGTGGTCAGGAGGAAGGGGTGGTGGTGGAGTGGGTGTAAGAGGGTTTGGTTTAAGAAGGGAATTCTCCATTATGGGTTTGGTTTTTTGTGTTTAATCGGCTGATAGATGTAGACTAAATTGTATTAGATGGTTGGAGTGTACTACCATTTGCCTGGAAAGTATATGTAAGACCTTTACATCTTGGACCATGAGGAAAAGGGAAGATATGGTGGGTGAGTGGGGATGAATAATTTACCATTCTGGGTGTAGTATCGAGCAGAAACGCCAATGAGGAGGGGAAAAGAACGACAAGTGCATAGCCATTTGAAGTGAAATTGATTTTATGAGTTCTGATGTTGATCTAATTTGCAAAGATGTTTGGTTCTCCATTTTTATTTTTTAAGGAATGGACTGGACTTGGTATTTACATTCTTTGGCAGCATTACTTCCGGCAGGACCGATTGGTTCTGGTATCACCACATAGGTATAAGGACCATAAAGAGACAGGGATTAGCCACATTAACTTGTCAGTTTCTTTGTTGGCATAGTTTGGAAAGCTACCTTTTTCCTTTATGGGAAATTAACGTTATAACTGTGAAGAAAAACTAGAGTTTATGGGGAGGTTGGGTGATAGCGGTGAGAAAAATTCAACCCACATTACGTTTTGGCATATAATGTCTTCTTGGGTCCTGGTATGCTTATGTCGCTTAATCGGAGAGCTCCTTATACATTAACTCATAGGAAACTGCTGATGGATTTAAGGTCTTCTATATGTCCTGGTTTGACTATTTTGTAAATACTACGCCAGTGTGCCAAGATTGGTTACTACGATTATCATAATAATATATGTTATCACTATACAAAAATTGGAAAAGACGCGTACAGTTTTTAATTACAACAATTATTTATAAATGCCAGTGTGCAGATCATAATATATATTTTTCATTAATTTGGTATTTTAACAAATACATACGCCTAATGAAAATAGTTTTATTTTCATTTATTCCACTCCCTCCCAACCACATGCCATTTTCTTAAACCCTCATCAGTGGTTGCATAGTCTAAGTAGTCACTACCCATTACTCTAAAGCTGGTGATAGGGAGGTCAGGGTTCAAATCCCTATAAGGTTACTAAGATTTTCCCCTAAATGGATTATCCCTCTTCCTCCACGCAAATATTTCCTCTTGCCAATATCTTTAATGTAAAAGGTCTTGCATTTTTTCTTCCTTCTCACTTGCATTAGTCCAAATATATTTTGGCTACACCTTACAAACATAAAGAAAGACTGCAATTGTTATAAATTAAATCAATGAACGATTTAGGAAATTTAAAAAAATCGAAAATCCAATTATTTTTAGGGACATGTTATCTACTATCTACTTTATACTTCATCCTATATAGATTAGTTCAATACTTAATAAAAATTGTTACGATGTATTTAGCAAAGATATATTTTTAGCACTAACATTAAATACATACATGAACACAAATACAATATACATACCCCTAAGCCTTTTTTAACATACATCCACACATCATACAAATATATATTCACATAAATATACATATATATTTATAATTAATACAAGCATAAGAATAAATATAAATGCCATTATTCATCTGGAGAGATATACAGTGGTAATTCCTCACGTGTTTGTTCTATGCACGTTGAGAATTAAAATACGGAAAGGGGGGTGATAAGTAAAAAGGAACCGATAAATACCCAAGTTTTTTTCGAGCTGCCACGTCGACGGTGTCAGACCCGCTCTACGCGCGGGACGTCAGATTCCCAAAAGGTATTGGAACACTCCCGCGATGAATTACAAAGCATCGTTTTATTATACACGAAGCTAGCATTGATCTATAGGGAGAGAAGAAGTTTAAAAGCCTCGAAAGAGAGGAGCCGTCAAGTTCTTGAACTTTCCATTTAATTCGACAGGCGATGTATGGTAGTAATTTTCTTAGGCTGTTGTTTAGTATTTGCTTACTGTATTGCGATTTCTTTGAACATTTACCCTTTTTTACTTTCTCATATCAAGGGAAAATATTATAATCGCTAAAAATGTATCTCCAGATTTTGATGAATCTTTGTGCTTTATGAGAACCCTAACCTAGGTCCTAAGAATAATGGGTGGGAGGATAACTATTTTGGATGTGATTCTTCGGTACAAAGCAAACTGGATCGGATACATACATAGGAGGTACTGTCTTCAACATGACGTCATGGAAGGAGAGGTTGATAGAAATAGGAGCTTAAGAAGAAAGATTATTCAAATATTGAATGACATGAAGGAAAGAAGAACATTTTGGGAACTGCAAGAGGAAGCAGAGTACAGGGAGTATTGGCGGTCTAGTTTCACTGACAAAAGGAATGGACCTGTCGTAAGACAAAACACCTAATAATAATAGTAAAAATAAAAATTATTACTATCCATAAAGTTGATTTTATAATTCTGTCTGTCCCTGGGAACGGATTCAAAACAGTTGTATGGATTTGGTTCAAACTTGATAATTAGATTGTATAAGTTTTTTTTACTCTAACCCTTAAATTAAGGGTGGTTTTCTGTCAAGTGATTTGTTTTTAATTATATTTATTTCAAAAATTGCTCGAACGAATCTGTTTGAAATAAATATATAGGAAATTGTTGACCTCACAAATAACACTGTAGGCCCTATCATTGGTTTTTGGGTAAACATTAATTAAACCTAGTAGTTTACTGATTAGTGATTTTCAAATTTTTGAAATATTTTGAAAATGGCTAAAACGATTTTGCTTAAACTTTATATATGGGAAGTGTTTGACATGAAAAATAAAACGGTTTTTGTATTTTGAGGGGAAATTTTGTTTAAAGTTAGTTTACTGAAGACAGTTTTTTCTTAATTTGAATATTTAAAAATAAATAACTTTAGCAATTTGGGTTAAAATCTTCTGTTAAATTTTTAAAATTATAAATAATTACACATATATGGTTTTATAAATGATAATCACTGTATAGTTACTAATGACTGATTTTTCTAAAATTAGGATTTTTTGAAAAATCTTTAAAGATTTTGTTCAACATTGGTATTAGGGAACTATTTTTAATGATAAATAACTAAACATATTTCTTTTTCTAAAATAAATTAATTTAAGGGTAGTTTACTCACGACAAATTATAGAAAATTGGCCTTGAAGATAGGTTTAAAGTGAGTATATGGGAATAGTTAGAACTTAGAACAAGTTTTTATTTTATAAATTACAAATAATTTTAGTGTAGTTTGCAAATAACATTTTTTTGAAAAATTGAAATTTGCCAAATATATGTGAACACTTTGGTTTAAATTTTAATTATAAACAAATATAAACAGTGTTAGTTGTGCTTAGAAAGATAATGTGTTTTTTTTATTAAGAAAACTTACTTTAAGATTGTTAACTAACAACCTATGTTTGGAAATTTCTTCGAAGCTATAACACACAAAATGAGAAAGTTTGTGTGATTTGGTCGTATCATTTATTGAATTAATGAGAGCTGGACGTGAATTATTCGTCTTTACCCCACATGTTATAGTCTCCGAGCTAACTGCATGGCTAATATTGGGAAACAGCGTTGTCATTCTCTGGTTTTCATGTAGTCAATCCTCCCTTAATTATGAGACAAACTTTGCAACGCTTGTTCGCCGAGGTTGCCAGTAGTTCCTTCATAGCCCAGCACACCACCTTACAACATAACTAAAAGCTAGGATATTTGGCAACAGTTAACTGAGAGGAGAGAGAGAGAGCGAAGATAAAGCTTTATTATATAAGACCTGCATTTACCTCAGCGGTGATATTGGGTGTAAAATGTTATTTTTATAATCAATGGTCTCTGAAGATTTTTTTTTTTAATAAACCAGATTGAATTTAATTTTTTTTAAACAAACAATTTTTCATAAATGTATGGTTCTATTACACTTTTACAGTGATATAAAATCTTTGTAATGGTAGTTATTCTGGTAAATGTTGTATAGTTTTTGAAAAAAGTGTACCTCCATGAACAGGTGTATCACATCCAGGTCTATTTAATTACGCTCTACCCGCTTCGGTGGTCTAGTGGTCTAAGGCGTCACTCACTCTTTCAACAGACTAGACTACTGATGACGGGTAGATCGGGGTTAGAATCCCGGTTAGGTGTACTGAAGTTGTCTTTTCCTAAATAGTTTTCCACTCTTAAAAATTCATGTACCCTTTCTCTTAATTCCACTCTACTAATACCTACCACATTAGCATGATTAAGTGCGGGTAGCCCAGAGGGGAAGAAAAAGATTAGAGCTTGAACTCGTACCTGTTTCATTACAATTTCTTATTTGTATAGTTAAATTTAATAAAAAAAATCTATTCGGAATGGATCCTAAAGTTGATAGTGAGATGGGTAAATTTAGGGAAAGTGCACTTAAATTAGCATTTAAAGATAGTGAGAAAAACACAATGATGAAACCTTATTGAACAAATCAACTCATTCAGTAAGTCTTTAAATGTATTACCGTGTTGGCTTTATAATATATACTTTCCCTTGTGGACAGATATATTTTCATAAAATATGTTTAAATTTATTCCCCCAGTTTTATTTTGAGCCTAAAAAGTGTTTGAATAGATTTTTTTATTTCAACTTTTTTATGGTGTGTTTTAAATAAATTATGTTGTTAGTGCAGTTTAATCATTCATTTAATAATACACATTTTTTATACTTTTCCTAACTATAATTTTTGGTACAGTCTAAGTTAAATACACCATTTTTCACAGTATTTTAATGAAGCTACTTTGCTAATGAAATTAATAGTTATTCTATTAAAAAAGAAGTTTTTATTGGTGTCCACTGGCATCCTTAAAACAAAAGCATGTAGCATCATCTACTTGTAGCTACTAGAACCTCTTCGCTACCACTCATTCCTAGCCCTGTACTAATCCCCTCCGGCTGCCCCTACACAACCAGAGATATACAGTTCCGCAATAAACATAGGTAATGGGTAAAGCGTACCTACTCGGGGAAACAGCTTCGATACGCCACCAGCGCGCGCTAATTAAACCATTATTATTATTTCTTATTCCCTTCCCTCGCACACATATCTGCCATCCCCCCCTCTCCCATGAAAACAAAACAATATTCCCAACACATGGCTATACGCAGCCCCTCGCAATAAATGGTAAATATATTCCACGAGTGTAATTATGCCATTGATTATACGCTTTTAAAGGCGTCGTCTGCTTACTGCCGTTGTTACTGTATAAAGTCAATAATGTATTTCGATAACACATGTAGTATGAAGGAAAAGGAGAGGGTGGGAGGGGGAGGCTATAAAGGATTTTTCAAGGGTTATGGTTTTTGAGGAAAGGGAGTGATAATACTAGAAAGAGAATCGTAAATAAATATTTCGGGCGTTTGTAGGAAAATCTCTTCCTTCCTCTGTGTTTCTATCCCTTTCTTTAACGCTTTTGATGCTATTATGAGTAGTAACTAAAGGTTGTTTGCAATAGACGCGAACCTTTTCCTATTCCTATATGCTTGCTTGTTCTACGGACCATTCATAACAATTTACCCCAGCTGCCACGGAATATTAAAGCGACATCATATATTTATGGGTCCAAAGGAGGGGGGATGTTTTAGAGAAGGGGTAAGGTTAGTTTTGTCGGGAGAGAAAGGGTAGGGGGGGGGGGGTTATAGGAAAAGCTACTACCCTCCCATCCACCTAGAACGGACCACTATCCTCATCCCATTGTTAACATTCTATATAATATCTGAGACTTGGTCAAGTAAATAATTTCCCTAACTATGTTTGCTGGGGTTGGCACACACACATGCCGGTCATATGTTCTCATGTGTAGGGGGAGGGGAAGGTGTTACTATATTACAGCAGTTAGCTTTGTTCAGTGTGAGTGGGCATTCCATCGGACCCTGTTGGACAGCCACTAAACTGGCCGCCTGGACTCCTAAGTAGGGAGAGGGGACCTCGGAGGCAAAATTAAAACGGAGAGAAGAGAATGGGGGTTAAAAAAAAAAGGGTTTGGGAGGGATGCGTCAGAGAAAGAGATGGAAGATTGTGGTTTAAAAAAAAAAAAAATGTTGTAAGCCATATTAGTAGTGTGTTAATACATTTAGTCGCTCACTTCCTTAATCATATATAATAATAAGATCTTGTTCAACTACAAGACCTTAAAGGTACATATGGGAGAGCATTGAGACGGGTTACAGATGTTTAGAAATCCCGCACTATCTAAGAAGTTGTTTGATATTTCTTAACATTGTTTTCAACAAAATGTAGGCGAAAATTATCATCGGGCTTATGACAAGTTAAAAATTTAAGTTTTGAGTTTAAAGGTTTAAAAAAAAAATATTCAACGACGATTTAAGAAAAAAAAAATGTACTTTTGAGATTTAATCAAAAGGTAAGAAATCTATATCTAGCCTTCATCTATCAAACAAAGTCATGTTTTTATAGAGTCACAACTGATAATTTAAAGATATGTGATTATTTTATAGAGTTTGATGTAAACTATAACACATTTTATATTAAATTTAAACTTATTAACTCATCAGAACTTGATTTAAAAATATCAAACCATATAATTATAAAAATAAAAAACGCTAGATTTCTAAACGTCTGCAAAGCTTCTCAGTGCTCTACCATGGAGCAGCACCCTTAAAACGATTATATTTACAAGATGAACCATCACTTGTCTTAAAACATTAATTTAAAATAGCAAAAATACCATCGAATTTAAGTCCTATTTTGAAAGTTCAGATAATGATTTGATTCAATTTGGAAAATTATTTGCACAGAGAGTCACGTTTATAAATTGTGTGTATAGGAGCCACTTAGTAAAATTTATACGAAAAATTTAGAATCATGTTTATGAATCTATTTATTTCTAGATAATGCATGCAGTTATTTTGGTATGCAGTGTTTTAATATACATTTTAATAAAATTTACTATAATAATTTACAATTTAAGTGTTTTATTAACTAAAAAATAGGTGACCTGGTGGTCTAGGGGTAAGGTGTCAGACTTCTGTGCTGGGGTCCGGGGTTCAATCCTTGGTCCCGACTCCATCTCTGACAAGACGTGCATTAATAACAACCATGGATCGGATTCCACGTTAAACTGTAGGTCCTCCATTTCATCTCACAATCACCCTACCATTACACATTAGCTTAAGTGCGTGTAACCCGAACTGGTAGTAAGACGGGGTGCTAATAATGATAACTAAAAAAAATAGTTTAACTACTTATTTATATATTATTTCAATCCACAGGCTGAACACGAATATCTCAGAAGTAAGAACACATCTCTGGGTATCTTTATTATTATTAGCACCACGTATTACTACCCGTTCGGGTTATACGCACTTACGCTAATGTGTAATGGTAGGGTGATTGTGAGATGAAATGGAGGAGCTACAGTTTAACGTGGAATCCTAACCACGGTGGAGACCTGGCATTCCCCACATTCACAAGATGTCTTGTCAGAGGTGAAGGAAGGGTTTGGTAATCAGATAAATCTGTGCCGCGAACAAGGATTGAACCCCGGCCGCCAGCACAGAAGTCTGACACCTTACCCCTAGACCGCCAGGTCACCGAGCTGGGTATCTCATATCTCCAAATATCTTACAATATCACACGTGCTGTACATAATCACAAAAACTTCATAATTTATCGGTGTTGAATCATTGACGAGCTGAGACAAAGGTCTTCGATTTGATTCCCGTAGCCAGGTGTCATTTATCAACTTATATATGAATGCCATATTAGCTCTTATATTTAATCTCACAATAGCAAACTTTTTGCTTATTGTGATTAATTTTATATGAAAAATATTGTTTTGTTTCGTCTTACAATTAACTTTATTTTATTTTTGTTTGGAAAAGCACCTCTAGCATAGGAAATCAAATCCGTTAATTTCGTATTCATTATTAGTAATAAATGTGTATGTTTTATCAAATGAAATCTAATCCTTTGTGTTAAAAGTCCGTCTTGACATAATAATTTGATGGCCTAAATATGTGACGTGATGAGTGAAATATTCATTTGCAGCACTTAAATGAATATATTACCCTATAAGGTCGACACCAAACGTTATCATCTTTATGAAAATATAAGCCTCGATTATGTTTTATTTTTTCAACGCACCTTAATGTCCGTTCAAGTTATACGCTTAAATCAATTGCGCTAGTGGAATAGGAACTATGAAGGTAAAATTACAAGGAAAGTTTACCTATATTTTTGTGGAGTGAGCGTGGGAAACCATTTAGCAAAAATCACCCTCACTACACCCAACCGGGATTTGAACTCCAATATCCTTGTCATCGGAAGCCCAGTCTGACACGAGACCATACGACCAACAAAGTGGGTATTATCATAATTAATTTAAACATTTGTAATTATATAACAATCAATAATTAATTCTAGGAAAAAATCGACCCTCCTATTGAACTAAGTTAAATTAGTTTAAAAATAACATAAAGGTGGGGCCTTTAGCTTAGCGCACCAACACTCTACCACCAAGATACCCAGGTGTTATCCTGTGCTCAAGAGTAATTCGTCACGCATAGTTTTTAAGGCAGCATCTGTGATGGACGTGTGCAAATAATCGGCTTCTATGAGCGATCATTGATATCACAGCAACCAGCGATTCTAGGTAGGCCTTATGCTGTCATTAGTATAGAATTTAATTCTTAGGGTTGTGTTGTGTTAGATTAAAGATAAAAATATTTTTTCTTTATTTAAATAAATAAACTAACACATCTTTACTCATATGAGTAACAAGCAATCACATTATTTTTTAACCATTTCAGTGTAAAACTTTCATTTTACCTCTACTAAGTAACTTCTGTATGAATACTCACTAATAAATCGTAAGAAAACACGTTCCTAAATTTTACCTTCTATTTACCTCGAGTTTTCGTTCACGAAATATGCGAAACAACTCTATTTTAACAAGCCACGCGTAATAAAGAAGACTTATGTTCCAACCTTTCTTTAAATAAAACACACCTACAAAACGTAGCCCCCCCTCCCCACACACACACTCCCTCCTGATTCCTCCTACGGATTCTATTTTTTATTATTATTTTTACGAGAACCCAGGGTTAGGAAATTGTCCACCAAACCCAGTAGAAATGTATCATCAGAAAGCGTAGAGGAAAGCATTGTTTGAGAAAATATCCCTATCCCTGGGATGAATTACCTTTTCAGAAAATCTCGCATATTTCCCACCCCCACCTACTGCCCCCTCCACCAAACGCCTCCCAATCCTCCTCTTTCACTACTCTTGGGATTAAGAGTGGCCGTAATAGATGAGTACTTCTTCAGGATTAAAGTCCAACATATTGAAATATTTTTATATTTTTTATTATCATACATTCCACCCTTCCTTGGTTTCTCTCTTGTGTTTGGCCCACTGTTAGCTGCTAGTTGGGAAGGGGTGGAAGGGGAGGGGTATTCTCTTCCCTCAACCCCACCGCCTCCACCCCACTCTTGGTGGCGGGCAGTTGTAATGGAAAGCCTGGTCGTCTCTAGGTTTTAATACAGTGGTGCTACGGCCACCGTTCCGTTTTTTAAAATACGACCTAGAAAGTAATATTAGCGCAGTCTCGGAGTACAGCACTGTCGTCCACCTCCTAGCCCTCCCCCCTCACCAACCCCCTTTTCATATCACCCCTCTTTCCCCGTCCGTATTTAAAACACAACTCTGGGAACTGCTACTGCAATATAAAATTCATTAATCACACACTCACAAATAATGCCACCGGACAAGTGGAATTATTTGTTAAGGCAGCTTGAAATAGAATTCTTTTCTATAAATAATAGGAATAATGAATCGAGGTGGTAAAAAAAGTTGTTTCTTTGAAAACTAAACGTAAATTGGGTGGTCTTGGCTTGGTATAAGTTTTGTGAATTATTGTTGTAAAAAATTAATGACATAATTGATTAAATCCCACGTTCATCTATAAATTAAAGCTGTGTAATTTTAACATTATTTAACAGACGTAAAATATAAATTTCCCTATTACGTAACATTACTGTATGTAGGAAAGACGTTGCAGGAAAGTTATTAAAAAAAAATAGAAGGACGAACACAATATGCCATTCCCAATTAAAATAAAACCTCTAATAAATTACAATGCTGCTTATGGACAAAGAGGAACCCAGTTTTATTTTTACAGTGCTGCCAATGGATCAAGAGAGACACAGTTGACAATTTTCAGTGTGACCAATGGACAAAGATTAACCCAGTTTACATTTTACAATGTTGCCAATGAACAAATTGGAACACAGTTCACACTTTACACTGTGGCCAATGGGTAAAGAGGGGAAAAAAGTTTTTCCCTGCTATCAATGAATAAAGAGGAAGCCCGTAGCAATTAGTAAAAAGTAAGTTAAATTATAATCTCTCTAATAGACGTACAGCCAGAAGGTAGTACCTCAAAGATAAGTGCGTGATTTTGAATTTAAAAGTAAATGTTTTCCCCTACTGAGATTTCTCCCTGTTTATAAGCGAATATTGGTGCATATCCTTAACTATTAATTAGTTACTATACTACTACCTCAAGGTAGATGACCACTCGTTAAAGATGGTATGCAAAAATTAGATATTTTAAACAAACCACTGAGATATGATACCACATTATTGAAGTGATATAGCTTGCATATTTTGTGAGAAAATTTAATATTGTACCAATTAAATAATCTTAATAAACGTAGAACATGAATTCAAATGTATTCATTTTATTGAAACGTGAAAATAGAGGGTGACATTGACTTGTGCTTGAATGCTTGTGGGTGAATGTGTTATCCCCATTCGGAGGCAACGATGGGTGCCATTCAAATACAAATCTGTAACGAGGTATTTTTTCCAAATAATTACCTGGCTTAGTGAAGAGAGATAATAATTTCTGACAAGATTGAGAATAGTTTAACTCAAATGGTTTAATAAAATAACTGGTTTGAGCGCTAGATTCATAATATCATCTAAATTAGGTAGGAGTTGTTTTTTTGCCTTAGGGGTTGAAATTAATGTTAAGTCTGTTAAAATAATCCGAGTCAGTCTGTAATTCATGCATTTTAAAATCTTGGGGTCAAATTTTCAAGCTAAATACGTTATTTTAAAAAGAATAATTTCAAATATTTAAAAACTAATATTTTAAAACTATATTTAAATCAGATTATACATTTTTTAAACTTTTCTGCACTCAGAAACCGAACTAGTGTTCCGTGAGTGAAAGAAATGTTGCTTTGCCATTGTTTAAGGTGGGTATGTTTGGATTGCAATAAAAGTCCGGTGCTTTTTATAATTTTTATAGCAAAATTTGGTTGGTTTGGCTTCAGTACAAATATAGTGCTTAGTTTTCTTCACATGGTGATATCAACAGTTGTTAAATACCTGTCAGGTGTATATTGGTATTTAATGACAGATTTTTCTCTTCATTTATAAAGTTAGTCAGCTAATTCCACTATACTGATGACAGATATTTAACAACTGTGTATGTCACCATGTGAATAACATTAAACTCTGTGTTCGTAATGAAGCAGTATTTTATTTATTTTGACCGAACAAAGTTTTGCTATAAAAACTATAAAAACACCGACATTTTCTCGCGTTCCCAACATCCCCACCTTAAGTATTGCTGTAAGTTTTTTGGTACTGTCTTAAATGTAAGTATATTAAATATCCAAAATATATAAGTATAGATGAGTCGAATCCTACATTTCTCAAACCCGAATCTTGAATTTTCTTTCGATTCTCGAATGAAAATTCGAATATTTAAAAATATTCAATTTTAGTTGAAGTGAACATATTTAAATTGAATTTTTAAAAAGAGTAGTTTAAGTCTTGGTTCCACTGAAAAAACAATATTTTGTTGGTCATGTATATTACGGGATAAAAAACAACTAGAACACGTTTGATATAAATTAATTATATTATTACAATTTTGTCCTTTTTGTTATTTTGTCACTCTCTCAACTACACACGTCAATATAAATATTTAACTCTACCAATCGCTTAAAATTGTTGTACTAAGTCAAAAACCTCATAATCAGAGATCTATTTTTGAGCTTTTTACGAATCTATTTTCGATGGATTCGGGAATTGATGATTCGAGCGTCCCATCTCTAAATCTAAGTAAAATTTATATTTACATATACATGGGTACACTTTATAAAACTTTCAACAGGATTAAACAAAACCATTGCCATAAAAGTAGCACATCGTAAACTGTGGGTTCATACACACGTATAAATGAAAATATACAGTTGCTTTTCGCTCAACACTAAATACCAATTCAAATATCACTGCATTATTTATTAATCTTCTAAACTAAAAGCTTTAAAATATAAATAGTTTTACTATTCAAGTACTGTTTACTCAAGTCTCTTAGAAACCAACCATTAACTTATTGAGACTTCCCTTTAGAACGTTTATAAACTAACCTACACCTGAACCGGTGCGCACGCGGTTTAAAATGTCAAGCCCGCTTGGCCTGTTTTGCTGGTGAGGGGGAGTTCGGGTTTCTAAAATCGGTCACGTGTACCGGGGGGATTTTTTCCTGAAGAGTTTACCACTCTTATTCCTTGCCAATAATGGGCACATTTTACTCTTAAGTTCTGCCTTTCTCTCACATATCACGTTATCGTAATTATTAGCACGCGTATAGTCCTAACGAGTAATGAGACACTTATGGGAGAAAAACGAGTTGTGTAGCGAAACAGTTTGTTAAATGTGTGGTGCATTACACCTGTACGCAGTACGTTGTACTACTATTAGTTCATCAGAAGCCCGCAATACATTGTACCGGGAGTAGGTACAGAGAAGTACAGTGTGGTAAATGAACAGAAGAGTAGGATCTGTGGAGCAAAAAAAGTGACTAAAAAAGCAGTAATTTGATTAATTTTTTTACTCAGGTGAGTGATAAAATTGATTGCAATCTTAGAAGTGTGTTATAAAGGTAGTAAAGAATAAATAAACCTGTTGAACACCTGTAAAACTGTAAAATTATAGCTAGTTAGAAGCGATCTACAAATTTATTGTATGAATTGGGTTGGATATAGTCAAAAATATCAATGGGCAAGGCTTATTGTAGCAAGAAGAAGATGCTATTGACTAGCAAACTGGATCTGGATATGAGGAAGAAATTGGTGAGGTGCTACATATCGGGCATCGCTTTGTATGGAGCGGACACATGGACCTTGAGGTAAAATAAGCATAAATACTTAGACAACTTTGAGGTGTGATGCTTGAGGAGAATAGAAAGATGAAAGTGGACAGATTGGGTGACTAATAAAGAAGTTATAAGAAACATAAATGTAAAAATAACCATTCTACAGGTGATTATACTAAGAAAGGTCAACTGAATGGGTCACATTATGAGAATAAATGTCTTGTTGGATGATGTCATAGAAGAGAGGGTTAAAAGGACCAGGAAGACTATGAATGCAGCTGATGGGCTACCTCAAACATGCAAAGAAGTTAAAAAGTTTAAGGATTTAAAAAAGGAAGTTTGATAAGACATGATGGAGGACTCAATTTGGACAAGGTAAGAAATCCTGAACATTTAATAATATAATATTTTAAAACTATTCCACGTAGGGCCGTAACTAGAGGCTTTGGGGCACTGGGGCAACAGATTATAATGGGGCCATCCTTTTTTTTTCTTCCAACCTCTAAATCCCACATTCCCACTTTCTTTTAATAAGTATTGTTAATGTGTGGTGTTAGTTACTGGATGTTTTTGAAACGGTGAAGTTAATACTGAGTTTAATATGAAATCGGTGACCTGGCGGTCTAGGGGTAAGGTGTCAGACTTCTATGCTGGCGGCCGGGGTTCAATCCTCGGTCCCGGAAAAGATTTAGCTGATTACCAAACCCTTCCTTCACCTCTGACAAGACATCTTGTGAATGTGGGGAATGCAAGGCCTCCACCGTGGTTCGGATTCCACGTTAAACTGTAGGTCCTCCATTTCATCTCACAATCACCCTACCATTACACATTAGCGTAAGTGCGTATAACCCGAGCGGGTAGTAAGACGTGGTGCTAATAATAATAATAATAATAATAATAATATGAAATCATGCAATATGACTAAGGTAAGCGGTAGCCTTAAGGTAAAATATTTATAAACTTAAATTACAAATTATTATTTACAATTGCATACAAATACAATAGTTTTACAATACACTTTGAAAAACAGTGATAGTTAAATATATTGAGACGATATGCGTTTGATTAAAGCTTTGGTCTGCTTTCGTTCGAAATATATATATTTTGTACATCCTCCTCACTCAGGGGCTCTGGGCCACTACCCCACTGGTAGTTACGGCCCTAATTCCATGTGCTGTTTTATATAACTTATCAATGCTTACCCCAACATAAAAAAAACCTTACATAATTAAGAGATAAAAGTGAAGCATTCTCCTTTCAACCCCAACCCTTCCCACTTCTGCTCACAAGGGTGTTAAAAAACTATAATTGATAATTATATATTATGCACACAATATATAATTGATAATTATATATTATGCACACAATTTTAAAATATAACACATGTGTTGGATATTCACGAAGAAAAAAACACTAAAATAAATCAATGTCCAAAAGTATTCACCGATTTAGAGTTTGATATTGATAAATTATATCCAACTAAGACGATACTCGATTTTAATTATGTTACTTTAGAAAATAGCTAATGATCACTAACTTATATTTCCTGTCGTATAACTTTTTTTTTTGTGGTGACGAATCGTAAACTTCTTTCAAATCAAGACGAACCCTCGGAAGAATAAGTAAAACTCAGTGCACGTTCTTCACGCACACACGCTACAGCCACAAGAGTCTCGCCCATCCTTCATATAAGACCAACATCCAATAGCTAGCCCATTAGCCCCGCAAGGCTTTTTCCGCGTACTGCCATATTTCTCTACCCCTTCCCCTTTCATTCTCACTCCCCCCCTTCCCTCCTCTCCGGCAAGGCAAACGCCTGAAAGTGATGTCTTTAATCGAAACTTGGTGGCGTCACAAATCAACCAGAAGGTTGACACCGTCATTAAGAACTGGTGGAAGGTTTGTCAGCAATACATCACGCTGCTTCCAGAAATAGGAAGGTTTTTTTTTCTTAGGGGGGTGGTTGGGGTGGGGGTTGTATCGTATCGAACCCATTTCCCCCCACCACCTTTTCGTGGGATATCAAACCTCCCTCCAACCTCTAAAAACCCTGGGGTCTATGATGGACGAGCATAATCTCTTGCTCCAACTTCAACTCGACCAGTCTCTCTGAAATGTGACGTCATTCTAAACGAGATTGGGTAAGTTATGTGTTCTTATATTTTAGACTTCCCTTTTTCCTTGGAATACAGAGGGAGTGGGAGGGATGGAAGGTTAGATCGTCTTCTCTTCTGCCTTTTTCCTTTCCCTACTCACACTCTCTTTCTCTCTCTCTCTCTCTACCCTGATTGAGATAGGAAATGAAGCGCGGTAAAACTCACACTCTCTTTCTCTCTCTCTCTCTCTCTACCCTGATTGAGATAGGAAATGAAGCGCGGTAAATCACCTAAGGACTGGAAGACGCCATCTTTGGTGCTATTTTATGAGACGTATCAGAAAATTTATTTCATTATATTAATGAATGAATTTGTTTAAAGTTACCTATACATTAAAGCGTGTATTGGCCTGGTTATGTATAGGGGGTTTAGATAATCACATTTAAACCATACACAGACTACTAACAAAATTGATCTAATGTTATAAAAATGAAATTTTCAATGGAAAACTTGTGTATTTATACTTTATTTTTGTGGCCATCCGATAAAAGTACGTTCGTAAGCTTTTTCTTTCTAAAAGAACACAGAATAGTCTAAAAATTTGATAAAACAAACGTTCAATATTGGAGTAAGTAATTAACAAATAAAAAAATATTTATGTCATATTTATTTCAATTTTTATTTTAATCGTAATTATAAACTACTATTTGTCCAAAAACCTAACGACAATCGGATCTAAAAATGATAAACTCCAAAAGCACAACAATATCAAAATAGTTGCTTTTGTCACCGAATGTAAAATAACTTCTCAATTAAATCATAATTATGTGTGAGATTTAATATTTCGTCGAAAAGTCTAACACTTACAAAAATGTCAAATCAGTAAACGCTAAGCCATGAAAAAAACAACACTTTCTTTACCTTTTTATATACTTTTTACGAACTAGATAAAATAATATGCAAATTGGTATAAATTTTTGTAGCCCTCCCACCTTCTGTAAAAGTTTATTCTGTTGGAAAGTTTCTTTCCTTGTTTTATTTCCCCTCCCTCTCCATTCCGCCCCCTCCCCCCCAAGTCACCTCATTCTCATCCTCCCCTTGACGATCCCAAACACCGAATCTTCGTTCCTCCCCTTCAAACCCTTTAATTGTTTAATGAAAAGCGAACTGTTAAGTCGCATTCATCACCATTTTTATACGTCCAATTACTTCTAACGTTGTTACTCAGCGATTCTTGAGATGATATTTCAGGATCCGGAGTGGACTTGAAACACGTATACTTGGCTATCCCTAAGTTGAACACACACGTCCGTAAGGAATTACCAAAGAAGAACATGATCTTTGATCAAATACAGCCTTTTAAAAACTTTTTACTTGGCCATAAGATAAAACTTTCCAAAAAAAAGTCAAGTAAGCTTTCAATATCATTAGTGAATAGGTACTGTACATAAGGATTACCTATAGAGAAAAATTAAGTTCTTCTCAATCATGTCAATATATTACCAGAGAAGACATCACTCAGTCAGCAAGGCACAGATTAAATCCATTAAAATATTTTAAATAAGGCTTGTCTAGATCATCGGAAGTGTCATATTCAACCAGTGAAATAAAGTTTGCTGTGATTTTCTTTGAGTCATTCTGTTGCTTTATATTCTACCTGTAAAAGAAGGTTTACTGTGATTATCTTTGAGTCAATCTGTTGCTTTATATTCTACCTGTAAAAGAAGGTTTACTGTGATTATCTCTGAGTCAATCTGTTGCTTTATATTCTACCTGTAAAAGAAGGTTTGCTGTGATTATCTTTGAGTCAATCTGTTGCTTTATATTCTACCTGTAAAATAAAGTTTGCTGTGATTATCTTTGAGTCATTCTATTGTTTAATATTCTAGCTGTAAAAAAATTGATATGATCATATTTGAGTAATTCTTTTGTTTTATATTTAATCAGTGAAATAAAGTTTACTGTGATCATCTTTGAGTCATTGTTATAAAATAATTCACCCAGTGAAATTAGGAGCAACGAACGTTGCGGTAAAGATATCTCCAAGAAGAGTGAGAAAGAGTAAGAACATGTGTTTGTTAGGAGAGAGACGAGGATAAATAGAGAGAAGAGAGAGACGATAAGAGGCAAGACTTCCCACTAGTTTAAAGCTGTTTGATTTGTTGCCGTAGTTAATTGAAATCCAGAGCCAATTACATCCTTCGGTGTAAGTATGATGGCGAAAAGCTCACCGGATTCGTCTACTCTTTTTTTTTTTTTTAGAATCCAGGGCAACTTTGCATATATTCTAGGAGAACCAACTTTATTTTTTTCTTCCTCCTCTTTTAATTTTTTTTTCATCTTCCCTATACATAGATATAATACCAAAACTGTGTGAATATGTATGTGTGTCTGTGTGTGTGTAAAAGCCTGATTTACGCTGCTCCTTCAGACAGATTTTAATGTTATTTCGAGTCACAAATTGTTTAAATAGCTCCATGACTCAAGGCCATGACGTTAACTGGTTCTCATTAGAATCTCCAGTTCCCTCGAGCTATGCAACCCCTTTTCATTCATACAACCTCCTCCACATCCTCACCCCATTCTCTCCCTACTTAACCTACTCGCACCCTTACAGACATATTTATTCATAATATTGAGATGAATCTGCTCTCCCTTTTCTTTATAGCTCTCAAGCTCTCACCCCATTCCAACCCCTCGCCCCTCCCCAATGAAACGAGTTCAAGCGATCGGGAGGAAAAGATACACATGAAGTTTTGGGTGCGGTGTAAAAAAAAGTGCTGTGTAAGTGATGATAAAAGATGATATAGAATCAACGTAATTGCTTGCAGTTCATCGTTGACTCTTGTTATTTCCGTGAAAATTAAATTTAGTTTTGGAACCGTGCATACATATTCATTCTTTATTATTAAAAAAAAAACTTATCAAGTTGACCGGTATAGAGGTGGGTACATTTAACATCCGTACCATCTTGGAATTATACGTTTTCTTTCTCTAAGCGAACTTGTAACTGAGAAGAGTGGCTACAAAACTTTTGTTGTAAAATTTCTAGGTTTTTAAGACATTAAAAAAAATTCTCTGTTTAGTCTTTTTACTATTTTTCTTGGTGAATGGCAATTTTTTCGTTAGTTGCATTGATAACATAGTTTAAAAATCAATCAATTCGGTTACTAAACAAAGACATAAGCGTAAGATATTTTTTCAGTGTTTAATGTTTTATGTATTAGTTGTATCCCTGTGTACATGTGGTATAAAAAATAAACCCTTTTCAGCCATCTCATGTCAGAATCAACATGCATTTATCGAGAAACAAAATCTCTAATTTTTTATATGATTAGGTGCAGAATTAATCACTTATTTAAATTACTAGCATTTTTTAAAATAAGGTCCCCTTACATTTCCCCGTTTTTCCTGACATCAAACAATCCCTTGACTTTTCCATATTTCGCCGTTTGCAACAACCATGAATTGTTATCGATCGTGCTTACGAAACTTGATCAGTTAATTAGCTAAAATAAAGGTTTAAATATTTTATACATGCACAAATACTTTATTAAAAAATGTCATTGATTTAAAATCTCTTTAATAAAATACATTCTTACTAGAATATATTTAACTCATCTATTTTACCATTCTTCAGTCTCTCATTTAATTAGTACTGCATTGACTAATTTTACATAGTAATTTACAATTAAAATTACCTGGAAACAATTCATTTATAAATAACCCGTATGTATGGGAACGTTGTCTAAGGCATTAATATATCGTCTGGCATAATTTGTTAGAGATGTGGAAGCAGGGATTCAAAACCCGGCTGGGTGTACTTAAGAGTGTTTTATATTCGTGAGTGCTTTTCTCACGCTCCCACTGCACACGTGAAAATACATTTCCTCTCAAATATACCTTATTCATCCCTAGCTTCTTAGTGTAGTTAAATTTAGGTAGTCCAGACGGGTAGTAAGACGTGGCGGAAAGAACCCAAATCTGAATACATAATAATGGTTGAGTACGTTATTAATTGTAAATTACTTAATGGATTTGTTTTAATCCGTTTCAATGGAGTAATCCTCGCTTCTGAGCCACATTAGATTAATAAATCATCACATATTTCTAACGGTAGCCTAACCTAGAGGGGTGAGGTATTATATTGACAGCCTTAGGTTCCAAGATCTCATACAAATGGCATTTTGAGAAGATGTAGGGAGACGGGGGGGGGGGGGGGGGGGNAGGGGGGGGGGGGGGGGAGTGGGGCAATGTAAGGGCAATCCATTCCCCCTAGCAATGCGTGATAGCCTCAAGATTCCTCTCCACTGAAACTCTCAAACAATAGTCCAATAAAACGACGTTCAGTTTCTATCCCCACACCCCCACGCCCACCAACCCTCCACGAACAAGAAAGGCAGAGATCATCATTCTACGAGTTCTCATTTAAAGGTCAAAATTCAAAAAACGATAATTTCTCTCGTGATTATTCATTCGGAGAGAAGTTAAGGTGGTGCAGTTAAAACAAATTCAAAGTGAACAATTATTCTCCTCCCTTGAAAACCAACTAACCCCCTCCCCATCCTTTCCCCTTTTACACTTTAGGCAATAGAAAAGGATCCCTCCTTCTTCCGAGCTTCTCTTCTCATTTCGATTGCCCTTTTGTCTGTATTTTCCGATTAATAAGTCATTCGTCACTTGAATTATTACGATTGTTTGAACGTGGTTCCCCACTGGCAAACTTTGCTAAGAATTCTCTCAAACGGGAACACTTCAGTTCTAGATATCGGTAGCCGAAGGAAATTTAAGATGGGGGGGAGGAAACTTGTTAAGAGGCGATAGTGATATACTCGAGTCTGGAGACAATATTATCACCGCTAGCTTCGTAGATTAGCACGGAAAACTTACTTGGTTATTGGATTCGATAACTTTTACCGGGAAAACGCACATATTATTTGACATCAATAGTACCATTTTTAAAGTTAATGCCTCATCTGACAGCTAGAAACGTTACTAGTTCTATTTTAAAGTATGCATACGTCAAGTCATGTGAGCTGAAGCCACCACTTTTGATTAACATTAACCGTACTTATAAAATACCACAAATAATATAGTAAAATATTATCAATGTCGAGCTTAAAAAATATATTTGAATTTTCTAAATGTTTCTCCATAGCAAAAATATTTTTTTTAAATTATTTTTTATTTTATTAAATATATTTGCTTAGTCTTCTTCTTGTCAACAACCCAAAGTTTAGTTTGATGAAATTAATATTCATCAGGAACTGGGAATGCACTCAGCTCTTCGACTGGTTAGTGCTGCCTACACAATCTGGTATAAATCTCATATACTAGTGGAGTTCAAGAATTGTGGGGATTCTCCGTTTCATTCCATACTGAATTTATATGAGCAAGCACCTGACCTATATATGTGGATTCTTACATATACTTTTGAATAAATACTTTTTGAAACAAACAGTGTATAAAACTCAGAGGATAAATTTATAGTTTAGTCACTATCTTTTTAACCATACTAATTTTTTTTCGCCGCGTATTGGCTATACGCATACATTAATTACGCTGGTTTAATAGAAATGAAAAAGGCTGAATTTTGGAGGAAATATACCCTTATTGTTATGGAGAGAGACTGGGAAACAATTTAAGGGAAACCACCGTGAGTACATCCGACCAAGATTCAAACCCCTACCTCTCCATCATTGGCAGAGGAGTGAAGCTTTAAACCACACGACCACCGATGTGGGTATTTTTGTATTGGTATTTTAACTAAAGTGTCATGTGAGGAATGCCAGGCCTCACACCGTGGTTCGGATTCCACGTTAAACTGTAGGTCCTTCATTTCATCTCACAATCACCCTACCATTACACATTAGCGTAAGATGCGTATATCCCGAACGGGTAGTAAGACGCGGTGCTAATAATAATAATAATAATAACTAAAGTGTCAAAGATTAAAGTCAAGAATTTTATATAAAAATAATGTTATCATAATACACGTGGAGATATAATATAAAACCATTGTTGAGGGTGGTAGCACACTGATATATTTCTTTTATCAAATTTTTTTGATAAAATAAATATGATGTACTGTAACTTTGACGATCCACCAAGGATAATTTATGAAATAACATATTTTACAAATCTTTTATAAAAGATCTTCTTTAGAAAATGCTCTAAGGTTCTATAAAAGAAAATGGTGAAGTCTGAACCTGAAACCCATGCATGCAGAACAGTTAAAAATTAATTTAATCGCCCAATATGAGGGCACAAACCTCACACTTAGACTTTAGTATAAGTAGGTTCTTCTTTTAATCAATAGGTTAACTTTTGTGACCAAATATTTAAAAATTTCATGTTCATTTCGTTAATATTTTTGTTATTATTAGCGTCCATTTTTGTAAGAACATATATTGTACCAAATTTGAAGAAAATGTTATTTTATTTAATTTAATAGCGCAAAAGTTGTGTAAGCTATTTTATCATATATTTTTAAAAATAAATATTTTTGTTTTATAAATTACATTTGGGAAAGAGATTTATATATATATATATATATCTGTCCGACAAGGAAGAGCGACCAGTGAACCTGGAGTTGGAAGTAGAAGACGAGGTAGAGGAAGACGAAAAAGAAGCTAGTATTTTAAAGAGTGAAGTGAATAGAGTCATAAAGGACATGTGAAGAAGGAATTTTGCTGAAGATGACAACATACCAGTTGACCTTCTGAAGGAACTGGGAAACTATGGATTAATGTGGCTGACAAAACTTATAGATAGGATATGCGAAACATGAGAATGGCCCAACGACTTTATAGATGTAGCCATGGTGGCCCTAATGAAGAAGTCCTAAGAAGAGTAGGTGAGAGGAGAACTATTTAGGATGTGATTCTTTGGTACAAAGACAACTGAATTGAACACATACGTGGAAGGAACTGTCATATGCACGACGTCAAAGAAGGAAGGGCTGAGGAAAAGAGGAGCTTAGGATGAAGGAGCATTCAAATATAAGATGACTTGAAGGAAAGAAGAAAATACTGGAAGATAACGAGGGGGCAAATGATAGGGTGCATTGGCGGCTCTAAGTTCACTGACAAAAGGAATGAGCCTGTCGTAAGACAGAACACCCTATAATAATAAAATAAATATGACAGTATAGTACCAACCTAAAAACTATTCCATGAGCCTTCGTCTCGAACCTCCCTTAAAGTCTATGATAATTGTTTTGATATTACGTTTTCCCGCCAAAGTTAAGTACCTAGATAGGTTAGTCTAGTACTAATCATTATATTTGATTATATCCTCAATTAATAAATATTAATCCCATGAATCTTTATTAAACAACAACATTTTTTATTTAAAGTTAAACGAATAATTTTTAATTTTGATTTTTTTTAAACATATTCTGGATGACACAATACTTAAAAAAATTTCATCGTTCTCGAATCATAATTAATATATTTAGTTTCATTTATTTGAGATATTTAACGTTCACTTTTTGAACCGAATGATTATATCTGTACTGTGAAAAAAAATATATATATATATATATATATACATAGAGAGAGAGAGAGAGTTTAGTATCGTTTCTGTATCTTCCAAATATGTTTACATAGTGAAAGTTAACGTCATGATGAATAAAATTGTGTATTTGTTGGGCGCCACTCCTAGGATATAGGAGAAAATAATAATAATAATAATAATAATAATAAACCTTTACCTCGGCTAACTTTGACAGTGGCACGATGACTCTTAATACTCGAGACCACTGGGTGTAATCGAGAACGTTGTTTTCTTCGGATATTACTATGTTAATGATAATGACACTATCATACTCGTACCTACAACAACGACATGCTGTAAATATCTACAGGAGTTGAAAGAATACTTAAAATAAAACATGAACAATTTAAATAAAATGGATTGTTGAAATAAAATGTACTAATTTAAACTACAATAAAAAATATATAAAATAGACAATTATTGAAGCTTTTGTGGGTTTATTATAGTTTCCTTTTTTAATATACCACATCCCAATCCTACCTATGGAATTCCGAATAGGTATAATTCTAACCTGAAAAAATAAAATACATGGTATTACCTATATTCTTAAACAAAAATGTATCACTTAAAATAACAATCTCCGAAACATGGTTGAATTTAGGAGTTTAGAACATATAATACTAAAATAAAAGAAATATAATATAGGCTGAACTTATATAATATATAATTATAGTTTTGAGTAAGACAAAAAAAATATAGTATTGTTGAGGAAAGAAAAAAAAAGAAATTAATAGAATATTTAGACACAAAATAAAATATAAATTAATTCTTTGGAATAGATAAAGAGTCTTTTCTGAAAGTTTTTACATAAATCATGGTTTATTGGTAAAAAGAGAGAAACAAATATATTTAAAGTTGAAGATTTGGGTGGATCTCACCAATTATTTCTTCCGTGTTCAAACAGCACGAATTTCTGAGATTTGTTTCCTTTTATTAATTCCAATTCGTTCACAATTTGAAGAAATAAACAGTCTCTAGTTCGTCCACAAATACTTAACTTTCCATTTTGTGTACTTGCACTTTACTTTCAAGCCATTGTTCCACTTTAAAATTAAATTATTTGGTAGCCACACAGATTTTGCTCCATGTTAAAATAACACCGAGGAAGAAGACCCTAATCTTCTTCAGAAATTGTCCCAAGAATCAAATTTAAAAACTTTCTATTTTCTTCCAATTCCAAAGAGAGAAGTAATATATTAAAACAAAAGATAAAATGTTGGCTATGGACTAGAGATGAATATAAAATAAAATGCAAATTTAATATAAAGATTGAAACATATGTCAATGAATATGAACAATGTTTCTTAAAAGAATTAAAATGTTTATTTCTATCTGTTAGAATTGAAATGTGAGCTAGATTGGAGATATTTACATCACGTATTTTTCTTTTCTTACTTATTTTACGATCGCGAGGCCCGCCACTCACTTGTTTACCAAATCTGCGCAGTGCGCATGCCTCGAAATAAATCATGGCCGACATTGAAAATAAATAGAAAAGTCAACAAACTTCTTAGAAGGATAATTAATATGTTTAATAAAAAGGTAAGTGTTCTTCCTTAGGTAAAAATTCCTTATTTAAATTATTTAAAACAATGTTAGACATTCTTTCTTCCGTCCTTTTATTTTTGAATGGATGTAAATATTATTATTTGTCACGCCGGCAACACAGCGTGTTAAGATACGGCCGAACTTTGAAGTGCATAATTTCAAACAAAAATAAATTGGAAACTATTTAAAAAATTAGAAAAATATAGGGAAATACATGGTGGGGTGGCAAATAATGTTACAGTACACCACTCATAAAATAGCTTAAATCTAGACCAGGCACAACACCCAGAATCCAGCAATTAATTTATCACTGTGAAATGGGGAACACCCGAATTTATATATGATTTTTTTGCATGCCGGAAATCGAAACCAATATCCTTAACTTAGTGGTAATACAGCATATGGACTATGATTAATATAATAATAATATTTAGCACCACGTCTTACTACCCGTTCGGGTTATATGCTTAGATTAATATAAATAATAATAATAATAACTTATATTTGTTTTACTATATTCGATTTAAAGGAAAATGTATCTAAAAAATAGTATGCTTCTGAAACAATTTTAATTTATTTTTGATATCAGCAATACTAATTTAAATATAATTTATATATATATAAATAACCCAAATAATATGCTAATCGATAAGACCTGTCGAAGATATAAACTTTACTGGCGAGGCCACTTTGATACCGCACATGCTCATACTTTGTACGTTCTCTTGAGAATGCCGCAAAATAATATGTTCTCCGCATCGCAAAATGTTTGCTCATAAAGTGTTATGTTAGTGTGTCATTGGTCGCCATAACACTTCCCTAGACCCGCATTTTTCGATAGCCAACAACCAGACACTTGCGTTTATATTTATATACACTCGCTCTTGCCAGGGGTATCAAAGTCAATATTTGTGGTTTTAAAATTACTTGAATTCTTATTCTACTCTCCGTTTACCTTACTTGTTTCCACTATGGTATAACCCGATTCAGTGGCTGAATGGTTTAAAGAGTCACTCTTGTTTTAGACTGGCCTGTTGATATACGAGGAGATCGGGGTTTGAATTCCAGTTGAGTCTACTGAGGGTAGTTTGTCCTAAATAGTTTTCCATCCGCCTTACATGTAAAGGTGGCCAAATTACCTCTAAATTGATTCTTTCACCAACCCTACCCTACTAGAGTAAATATCATATATGCATAGGTAGTAAGACGAGGTGATAAAAAAAAACTAATATAGGCTATGGTATAGGCTCATAGTGCAATCAGTCAAGGTAATAATGCTAAATTCAGAATACAGGGAGTTTAACTTAAAGGAAGCAATCTTACCTTGGCGGATTACATTATGGTCTTGTCTCACAAGCTTATATCATAGTGGAATATTGCAAAGTAAGCTTGCTACCTTTCATACAGACACCCTTCGTCTATCATGTAAGTATTTTTGGATTTATTAGCAACGCGTCTTAATACCCGTTAGGACTATACACTTTTGTACTAATTACGCTAATAGTTTTAGGACTAGGAAGGTTATATTTAAGTAAGTGTACCGGCATTTGCGTGACAGGAGAGTGGAAAACCATTTTGGAAAAACCATACTTAGTACACTTGACCTATATTTGAACCTTGATCTTCTCATCATCGGCAATTTAGTCTACTGCAAGAGTAGGCCTGTCACCTTGGACCACGTGGCCACCGTAGTGGGTCATATTAAACCCATGTGTATAAATAATATTTTCTTAATTATTTATTGTTTCACAAAGCTGTAAAAAAATCCTTAACTCAAACACTTTTTTTTATCTGAAATATTATTGCACTTAAAATATTTGAAATAGTAATTTAGATATTTTTAATTATAATAAAGTGTAGAGTTTCGTAAGCTTGTAGCATGAAAGCTCATGTTTAATCCAAACAATTTTTTTATTTTAGATTTCAATACCATTTCATTACTGTATAAGTTCAGACATTTATAAATGATCATTTACATTTTTTAAGCCAAAACAATTTTTATAGACCTAAGATAAGCCGTTAATAGCCTTAAACAGAAATTTAAGCTAGGTATTATGCTGTAATCTGTCGTAGGTTCAATATACAGATGGAACTATCCAGTTCAATTTCGACAAGGATCAATGGAAGGAATTTTCTAAATTACAATCTTCCTTAATTTCTTTAGGTTAATTCTGGTGTAATTTACCAAAATATATACTAAAATAAATTAATATTTTTATGTGAAACGCTTAAAATACACAACATTTAAAAAAATATATATTTTTAAAAGGAGCATTAAAACCCTATTAACATTCATAATAAAACAAATATTTAAAATGTGTGCCACTTTATTAATTTATGTTTTGATATAGTAATAACAACAATAATATACTAATATAACTAGGAATTTTATTTTGAACATTTAAAACACGTTTTTTCAAAGATAAAATATAATTGTCTAAACGATTACCGATTGTAGATGAGAATCAAACCATGGACATTAGAATGTGTTCTTTCATGCTCTACCCTTCAGCTGTCCGAGTTTATTTCGTAACCACACATTTTTTTAATCAATGTAAGACAAAGTGTCAATATGTAGTATTTTGAGAAAGATTTGAAAACATAGAGATACGACTAGCTTTTTCCTGTGACAAATGTCTGGGTTTAAAAATTGTATTTTCTTCAAATTTATCTGTGTTAGTTATATTAGTTTATCCAAATTACATTATCAATTACATTAAAATATTTTACGTGCCAGAATGAAGCTTGATTTTTAATTGTAAATTGTAATTATGTGTGGGGTGGAGCGGGGCGGAGGGGGGGCGGAGGATGCTTTTTAGTTCCTGAGTACATTAAAAAAATTATTCATAATAATATAATATTTTATCAAAATTAAAACATAGTTATAACTATCTATGTATGATTTACAGTAATCGATGAATTTATAGAATATATTATTACAGGGTTCCCGATGTTATTTAAAAGTGGTTAAGGTCTCTAAACAAAGATCTTGAGCTATAGATTCGCACAAAAAACACAAAACGCCTGAACTCAAGTTGGGGTTCCCTACAAACCCCGTTATTTGGAAAAACCAATAAAGTTGACCTGGAGGATTTTTCAACTGAGCACAAAGACTAGTAATATTTAGTGTTTCCTTGAGTTTGTAGAATAATTTGTAAAGTAGTAATAATTATAATTCTGTTTGCTAGTTTCTAACACAAATAGGTTCACTAGCATCTGTGACTGAACTTGAAGATAACTCAAAATTAACTCCTAAGTCACTCACTAGGGAATACATTTCGAAGCAATCGCTCATCAAACAAGTCAATCTATTGGTTAGCTGCCAGTTAACATCTCGCTATCTATAAAAACTAAGGTTTTTTAATATAGCAAATCGATAAGATTCAAACCTGCTTCGGTGGCCGCATGGCTTAAGGATTCAATCTAGGAATAGATTAGATCACCGATGACAGGGATATTGAGGTTCAAATCCCAGTTGGGTGTACTAAAGGGGTTTGTACTAAGTGATTTTCCACTCTCTCTCCCAAAATGTGGATAGACTTCTAAATTCAATCTTCCTCATCCTACATCATTAGCATAGTTAGTACATATGTGTATAACTTGAATAGGTGATAAGACGGTGGGCTTAAAGAATAAGAAAAAGAAGATTCAACCCCTTTTCCCCTAAAATAAAGAAATATCTATTTTTTATTTGCAGAAATGGACAGATTTTAACAACTTGCCCTTATCCACACGGGGCAGCATACCTGTAAGTCTATTCTCGTCCGGCCCGTATCGGTGAGCATGCAGAATAAACGTCAGGCTTGTCCAGTATGGTTTTTTTCCGATGACAGAAAGGTTTGAGTTTGCATTTTGGACAGGTAGGCTTACATTGAGGCTGTCTTCTCATATTTTGTTTTCCATTTTACCCACATACAAGTGTGGACACATTTTCTCTTAATAATACATTACTTATACCTCAACTTAGTTAAATTCAACCCACTTCAGTGGCCGAATGTTATAAAGCGTCACTCTCATGTTAGACTGCTGAAGACAGAGAGATCGGAGTTAAAATCCCGGTTGCGATTACTGAGGGCGAGTGTTCCTAAAATATAGTTTCCCACTCTCATTCCACACAAATGCGGGTAGATTACCTCTAAACTGTAAGAGATCTATATATATAAAGACGAAAGCTCTGACTCTCTGAATCATCAACATAGGACTATCTCCCAAACCCCTAGACCTGGAATATTGAAATTCGGCAGCGAGATTACCTTCATGTTTTAGGCACCCGATAAGGAGTTTTGCGATATTCAACTCCTAATGGGGTGAAACGGGATTTGGAAGATTGTGTTTGTCAAAAACAAAATTGATAGATGAGCTAGAAAGATTAAATTTGGCAGAAAGGCAAAGGGATTTTCCTAAACAATCAGAAAAATCTAAAAAATTGAAATTTAAAATAGGGGTCCAAGAAATTGAGGACCTACAGTTTAAAATAACCTTTTCAGATGAAGTAAAAAATTAATATTTGTCAGACAGGTAGAAGAAGGACGTGGTATAAAATTTAAATTTGACATGCAGTCAACTCTAAATAACCCACTTTGTCTTAAAATTTGAAATTTCTAGGTAAGAGTTGTTTAAATGAAGAGGGAGGGGTTACAATTTTGAAAACTAATAGAAACAACTATTTTTCCGTGTGATATACAACTGATTTTCAGCGATAAGGTATAAAGAACATTCCAAATAACAATAAAATACTTAAGATTCTAAAGGGAGAAAATACGGGGTGGGGGAGAGAGCAGAATAGTGTTAGGTAAAAAAAGCCTTTTGAGGGAGGCAAAACAAAATTGTGATTTTCCAAGTATTTAGAGGGATCATGCCAATAACAATATGAATTTCAAATATTTAATATTTACAAAGGATGTTGGTGAAATGGAGATTTTCAACATTCCCAAAACTAAATCATTAAATTACTTTTCAGTGTGGTAGGAGATTGAAAACTTTCAAGTGAGTATAAGAAACACCTTAAACAACCATGAATGTCTGATCCCTAAATTTCAAAATGAAGGATAACTAAATGGGGAAGGGGGTTCCCTCAATATTCCTTAACCAAAATAAAAAAAAAACTTTTTGGTGGGATATAAAATAGTAGTTCGACACGTAAGTAAATAGACATTCCCGGAGATCCGGACGACGTCCGAATATATCTAATTTCAAAATTTAAGCCAAAATTTAATATCTCGAAATTGATATAACTTTTATAGAATACTACTTTCATGTGTGGGTTTTACAAATTTTAACCTTTATAGAGTTTTATTTGATTTGCTCTTTTCCCTTTTTACAATTTTTCCCCTTATTACCATTTTTATTCTTTAATACTTTTTTTTCTTAAAACTTTAAAAAAAAAAAAATTAGCTAATAATGTTACCTTTTTTTTTTAATTTTTACTATTTTTGCCCTAAGCTAGTTCTCCCGAGCAAAGCCGGGAAATTAATACTGATAAGGTGGTAAAACACATGATAAAAAAAATTAAATAAACCAATCGGGTAGTTAGAAGATTCAGAACAATAAAACACTTTACTAAAAATATGTATTTATAAATAAAAATTAGTACACAATAAAGAAAATTACACAAGAACTTATTCCTTTTACTCGGCTGAACTTAATTCAGTCAGTAGTTGAATTGAAGATCACGCGTCCGAAAATTTTAGCACTGGTGATTTTTTTTAGCGCTGCGTCTTACTACCCGTTTAGGTCATATACACATATGTACTAATTACTCTAACGTGTTAATGTTAAGCAAGGTTGAATTTAGAGGAAGCGTTTTCGAATTTTCATGGAGGTAGAGTGGAAAACCATTTAGGAAATACCACCTTCAATACACCCGATCAAGATTCGAACCCCGATCGCCCAGTCATTGGTAGTCTACTGTAGTATATTGCAAAAGTTACGACTCAGACCATTCACCCACCGAAGTGAGTTTATTTGTTAATTTGATGCTGCCCTTTTCACAAACATGGACGTGGGACTTGGGGTTGTATCTTTTCTTACATAAGTTAGTTTTTAAGTTCTGCGATTATATCATTAATTTGACTATAAAATGTACTTTAAATTGGGATGTAAGGGAAGGCAAAATAGGTTCAATTTTTTTTCCAATATTTCCAACAAAAAATATTTTGGGCTAAAATTTAAAAAAACGTTGCTTCATAAGATACGATCTGTTCAGTATTTTACACACGCTAATATCCACAGTTCTTGAAGGTGATCTGGCGGTCCAGGGGTAAGGTGTCAGACTTCTGTGCTGGCGGCCGGGGTTCAATCCTCGGTCGCGGCAAAGATTTATCTGATTACCAAACCCTTCCTTCACTTCTGACAAGACATCTTGTGAATGTGGGGAATGCCAGGCCTCCACCGTGGTTCGGATTCCACGTTAAATTGTAGGTCCTCCATTTCATCTCACAATCACCCTACCATTACACATTAGCGTAAGTGCGTATAACCCGAACGGGTAGTAAGACGCGGTGCTAATAATAATAATAATAATAATAATAATAACAGTTCTTGAATTTCTGTAATGAATATAAAAGCGTTTGAAAATAAACTTTTAAAATAAGAAGAAAATGTTACACACTTAGGACAATATTTGGTACAAAAAGATATGAGTATACTGGGGAGCGGAGTAGGTTACATAATGATGAGTTTTAAATGTGTACTCATCACAAGTCTTTGTTAGAATAATCAAGTCTCACAGTTTGCGGTAGGCAGGACATGCAGCACGAATGGAAGACTATAAAACCTTGTTCAGGGTATTGACTGGCAGACCCAATGGGAAGACCTATATGAAGATGGGAGGAAAACATTAGAATGTATCTAAAAGAGATGGGGTGTAATGAGGTGGACTGGATATAAATAACTCAAGATAGGGTATTGTGTAATGAGGTGGACTGGATAGAACTAACTCAAGATAGGGATAGGTTTCATACTTTTGTGAGTGTGGCAATGAACTTTCAAGTTCCTAACGCTATAAAGTTGGTAGGTAAATAATTAAATAAGGCAATTGAATTAAGTAATAAATACTGAAACAGTATTTCATATATTATGCAATAAAAAAAAATTGTTCTCATAAAATCTAACTAAATACTAATCTTAACCTGAGTTCCCTTCAATCCCACTTTAATAACCCTAAATAATAATAATAATAATAATGCACATTAATATTCTTGATCCTCAACATTTGATAAAGCACAGCTTGAAGAAGAAAACTGTTCACTGAATGTTTCAAACCAAGCTGTCCTCGTCTCGTTCTGACATTGTTCTAACTGTGCCGTGTCCAGCCCTGTTTAGAATTGCTTGGATGTACCACCCATATATACACGTGTGTGTGTGTGTGTGTGTGTGTGTGTGTGTGTGTGTGTGTGATGCGGGGTAAGGGGGTCGGCTCGTCGTATAAAATAATAACCAACAATATAGAACACGTACAATTGTCATATCTTGGGGCAAAGCCATACAGTTTGACGCTTTCTGTTTCTTTAAGGGCTAGAAAAGTGGGGTGCGGCGTAGGGAGGAAGGTGGTTAGAAAAGGGTCAAAATGTGAGGAACAGAGATGGAAGTATAGCCAATACTTGAGACCTTGTGCAGCAATGGTATATGTGAAGATTTGTTTGTCAGTCTTATTATCTAATATATATTCTTACATAATGATCATACAGTCCAATTTTCGTAGGTAGAACTAATAGATTTCAATGATTGTGAAGGATGGTCTCTTTACCTCACATGAAGAAAGGAAATTTAAAATGTTCGAAAACACAATGCTTAGGAAAAATATTTGTCCAAAAAGGGATGAAGGTATTGAGAAGTGTAGAAAGTTTCATAATGATGGGTTACATAAACTGTACTAATCTCAAAACTTCGTTAGGATATTATCAAATCTTGAAGATTACGGTGGGCAGGACATGCAGAGGGAATGGGAGAATCTAGAACCTTGTTCAGTGTACTGACGGGCAATATGAAGAGACCGTTTGGAAAACCTAGATGCAGATGGGAAGATAACATTTAGAATTGATCTAAAAGAGATAGGGTGTAATGAAATGGACTGGATAAAACTAGTTCAAGATAGTGATTGGGTGTAATGAAATGGACTGGATAGAACTAGCTCAAGATAGGGATAGGTTGTAATGAGGTGGATTGGATGAAACTATCTCAAGATAGGAATAGGGTATAATAAGCTGGACTAGCTAGAACTAGCTCAAGATAGGGATAGGGTGTAATGAAATGGACTGGATAGAACTAGCCCAATATAGGAATAGGGTGTAATGAGCTGGACTGGATGAAACTATCTCAAGATAGGAATAGGGTATAATAACCTGGACTAGCTAGAACTAGCTCAAGATAGGGATAGGTTGTAATGAGGTGGATTGGATGGAACTATCTCAAGATAGGAATAGGGTGTAATGAGGTGGACTGTATAAAACTAGCTCAATATATGGATAGGCTGTAATGAGGAGGACTAGATAGGACTAGCTCAAGATAGGAATAGGGTGTAGTGAGCTGGACTAGATAGAACTAGCTCAAGATTGGGATAGGGTGTAATGAGGAGGACTATATAGAACTAGTTCATGATAGGGATACGTGGTATATATTTGTAAGTGCAGCAGTGAGCTTTCAACCTACCAATTCCATAAAGTAAGTAAGAACCTCTAGACTATTACTATCCCCTGATTTTGATGGGAGGCCCATTCTGGAAGGTTTTATTTCGTACCAAAATACTATTGTATGGTTGTATTTTGATAGTATAAAAGTTCTTCCGGAACGGAATTTCTACCAAAGTAAGGGTGTGTGTATACGACTACAATTTTCTAGATCTAATTTCACGTATTAACGCGTAAAGTCATGTGATCTCGAGCTGTCACTTCTGATAGATTTTTATATTATCTATAAAATAACACTATTAATCAGGTAAAATGTCATCAATGTTGACCACAAAAAATGTATTTAAATTTTCTAAAAGTTTCTTATAACCAAAATCCTATATCCGATAAATATATGAGCATGTGTATTAAAAAATACCTATATAATTAGAACTAGCTCAAAGGCTAAAAATCACAAATAATTTTCAAATAACATAGCGGTCTTATTGATGGCTTCGCCTTGATCCACAACAAGTGGGCAATATCTCGTACATATTTATTATTATTTATCTCCGTGTCTTGCTACCCGTTCGGGTTATATGCTTCATACATATAATTTCGTACATATCACTTTTTCACAAAGCAGAATTTACCTAACACGAATATCTAGTAATTTTACTTGAAATATGTTTTCAAAATATAACTTTCATATTCATTAGTAGTGTGCACTTTATTTTCCCTTGAAGGTAGCAAGATTACCTTGTTTGGTTCCATTATGGTGTGGCTTATATTATAGGACTATGTTGTAATAAATCAAGGTAAGACTGCATTGTAAACGGTGAACACATATTTTAAATAATTTACAAACAATGTATTACTTATATTTAAACTGGTTAGTGTATCTGAATCTTAATTTGCTCGCTTCAAAAAAAAAAAAAGTTTTGCCATATAGTAAGTAGCCTTCAATTGTTTTCACCACTTATATTACTAATGCAATTTTCTACCTTACTCACCCCTTCAAGTCTTAAATAAATAATGGTTAAACTTGTGTTTAGAGTTTTACTATACCAGAGTAGGACCTATGTATTTTAAAATGTGATTTCAATGCAAAGTTTTATTTGAGAAAATTGGTGACCTGGTGGTCTAGGGGTAAGGTGTCAGACCAGTCTGCTTGGGGTCCGGGGTTCAATCTTAAGTCCCGGTATAGATTTATCTGATTACCAAACCCTTCCTTCACCTCTGACAAGACATATTGTGAATGTAGGGAAAGCCAGGCCTCCACCGTGGTTCGGATCCCACGTTAACCTGTAGGTTTTCCATTACATCTAACAATCACCCTAGCATTACACATTAGCGTAAGTGTGTATAGCCCAAACGGGTAGTAAGACTGAGCTAATAATAATAATAATAATAATAATATGAGAAAATTCAAAATAAACAGAAAAAGTATTATTTTTAATACTTAGTGATATAAAAAGTAAGCATGCTTAAACCATGTTTAGTAATAGAGTGTGTCAGCTTTAACACTTATATATGTATTAGTTTGCAGAGTACATTAGTCTTATCTTTTAAAGTTTAATTAGTTTGTAAAATGTATGAGTCTTATAATTCAAAGCTTTGGTAACTTGGAAAGTGTATCAGTTATATTATTCAAAGCTTAGGTAGTTTGCATAGTGTATCGGTTTTATTATTCAAATCTTAGGTAGTTTACATAGTGTATCAGTTTTATTATTCAAAGAAAGGGTACTTTTAAAATCAAATTCCACGAATAATTGTAGCGCTCTTACTTATTTTATAACATTTTCCTCTCGGTCCGTGTGACATTAGCGCAATCAAAATAATAAGAGGCTATTTAAAAAAAAAAAGAAGTTCAAACTGTTATTTACCCAGCGTCCATTTTTGTAAATAACTTTTCTTTCTCCATTTCATAACGTCTTCTCTCTCTCTCTTTCTACCTTCATATTTGGCACAAACTTGTGAAATCACTCCAAAGAGCGCGCGGAAGAACAGACGTGACGGGCTTCTAGTCTGTGGTTGGTCGAGGTTCCAGCCATAGACGTATACACCAGATGCTCTCTTCATTTAACATATTATATGCTATATCATACTTCAGCCTGGATAAAGTTTGATCTTGAATGTGTTGGTGTTTAGATATGAAATAAAAACGAACTCTATGAAAAAATACATCCGGCATATTTGTATTAGTACTTTTTCTTTAATTTTTTTAGTCACTAATCTTACTATGTGATCAGGTTATACGCATATAATGTGATAATTACTTCACTGGGGTAGGGATGAGTAAGTAAGCATTTTAAAGGTAGTATACCAGCATTTGCGTTGAGGTAAAGTGGAAAACCATTTAAGAAAACCACACACAATACACCCGACCGGGATTTAAGCCCCTATTTCCCCAGCAGTATAGTACATTGCGAAAATGAAGCCTTAGACTATGCAGCCACCGAAGCGAGTTCAGGTAATTTACTATTCTTATATTCCTATTACTTCCCTTTTACTATATTATGCCAGGTTGACAGATACACAGTGTCGTGCTGTGAAGTGTTGCCAGGATAAGCCGGCTTTGTTAAAACTATACCTATGAGCTTGAAAATCAACTGGTCCACCTTATCCCGACCAGCCCTAAAAGCCAGCGAATAATCTCGTCCGCTAACCAGCTACCTATCAATGGACCCCTCACCCCACCTCCTAATACCTACTCCACCACCTCCTGGATTTATACTTTACCTTGGGGAATTAATATTTCATTCATTCATTTCATTTCAATTCACATGTATTGTATTAAAATATTATTATTATTAGCACCGCGTCTTACTACCCTTTCGGGTTGTACGCACTTACGCTAATGTGTAATGGTAGGGTGATTGTGAGGTGAAACGGAGGACCTACAGTTTAACGTGGAATCCGAACTACGGTGGAGGCCTGGCTTTCCCCACATTGTAATAAAATAAGTAAGAAAATATCACAGAACTGATATCACAGTTGGTCGTCAAACGTGTGTGTCAAAATTCCAGTTAGTGTAAGTTAAATAGTGGGTTAGGCTATGTTAGGTTCGGTTAGGTTAGATTTCAAATACTTGCAACGCTCTACTAAATTGCCGTTCCCTTTTGCGACGTGACCTTGTGTGTCATCTTAAACATCAATCTAACCGCCTTCTCTCACGATAGCTGCAAGCATTTGTTTGTAGTGAAAGTTATGTTTATTCAGGTGGACGAGTTGATGGGGCGGAGACCCATTGGTTAGTAGACCATATGGTTATGTTTACTTTCTTCCGCAGAACAATAGAAGTAGACGAGTCGATCGACAACCACCTGCGATGTGTTTTCTTCCCCTTGCTCCTTATTCATATAACCTTCTCTAAATACCTCACATTATTACGTAAGCTCATGTAACTTATACCTGGACGGTAAATGGGCTTACCGAGTGATGAGAACATATCACTGGTAGGGTCTCAAATAATTCTGCTTACTCCGGCAACACTCCAAGACGTGAAACTGCAGATATCTCAATTTTTAAGAAAGTTCACTTATATTACTGATTTATTTGAGGTATGTAACGTGCACTTAATGAACCGACTGATTAAATCAACACACGCCATACACTAACTTAAACCCTTGTACTGACACAACACCCTCTCTGATAACTCATCACCGTGAAAGAAGAAACTCCCAATATCATTTTTAAGTCATGCTGAGAATCGAACCCGGGACCCTTGACTCACTCAATATGTTGACTGAGCTAAAGCATCGAACTTGGATCGTATTGAAACATCGATAGCCGACACCGTAAAAACAAATGAATCACCAACATGCGATATGATGGCAAACCCCTTCAGTCCATCATGCAAAAAGAGAGAGAGAGAAAGAATGAACGTCACGTCTATGACTAGGGGGGTTGTTAAAACAAATGAAGGTCGTAACTAAGAGTTGCGACACGACATGTCAGGTGGGACGAGAAAGGGGAGGGGGTGGCAGGCAGATTGGAAACACCGCGAGGCAAAAGAAAGCTACGACCCGAACGTGTGGTGGACTTCCAGCCTTGATGTGTGTATACATGAGAAGTTATAAGGATGGGTTTCTACCGTCCTTTACTAAAACCTCCCCACCCCTAGACAAACCCGACAATCCCCTGGTGGCCGCCCTTCAAACGAGGACGTGACATCTCCAACAAGTTGAACATTGTGTTGCGGCGTTTGAGGGGTTGTAGGTGGTGAGTCTCGTAAAGGGGGGTAGGGGTGCAAGGGGTAGTTGGAAATTGAGACCATTCCTAGGCCAGTCAGGCAGAGTTCTGAAGGCTCACCCCCACCAACCTCCCCATAACCCCTTGCCTTCCATCCCTTGACTAGAAACGAATCTTCATCTTGTTTGTAACAAGAAAAGTGGGGAAGGGAGGGGGGGGGGGG
>CABFOV010000765.1:110451-125117 GCA_902141375.1 Timema poppense
GGGGGGGGGGGGGGAATAACGGCTCTGTTCAACTGCTTTACTCATGTAAAGTTTTCCATCTCAGCTATCTGAACTGGAGAAATAAATGGTATCTATGTCAGCAGACCTTGTTTACACAAACGTACTAACAAATTATTACTTTTTCGGAATGTGTATTTTCGAGGAGAAGGGGAGAAGAAAAAAACTTCTAATAAAATCATTTTTATAGCTTTTGAAGTCTTCAAATATAGTAATATAATATGAAAAAATATTTGAGAAAATGTCTCCAATGCTCAAAGATAATTTCATAGGGTCGTTTATTGAAAAGTATTCTGCTCTATTTTTAGACGGCCAAATTGTGTATTTATTTCACGCGAGTACGAAATAGTTTATAAATTAAAGCTATATATGGGTCGAGTACTATATTTATCGAATCCGGATCTTAAATTTTATTTCGAATCTCTAATACAAATTTGAATCCTCGAATCCTTAAACACATTTAATTTTGAAAGTAAAAAATATTTAAAACCGGATTTAATAAAAGTTATTTAAGGCTTGGTGCTGCTGACAAGAAAATATATTTTGTTTGTCATGTCTATTACATCATAAACAACACAGAACAATTTTTTTTAGTAAATTAATTGCTTTTATACCAGGAAGAGTCAGTAAATAGGTCACAAATGGATCTGGGATCGCTGTGAAACGGAATCTAGTAGGTTCTAACTTGATGCCAACACAATCCAGCTTGAGGAACGTTTGGGTATCAGACGCTAGTTAGCGCATGCGTATGCACAGTTCAGTGTAAATGACGACCGTACTCAAGCAGTGTAGGCCTACGGTTGTGAGGTTTTTGGGAGTGAAAGGACCTCCTGCAAATAATTTTAATAAATAAAAGTTTCTTGTTTGTGGTGAGAGGTGTTTGTCACGCACAACTGAGTCAATAAATTCCCCCATAGATGCTCAAAAGTCGCAGATGAAGACCGACCTGGTCGTCCTGTTGAGATTGAGACAGAAGCAACTGTGCGGCAGGTGGAAAATATTATTCGACCTGACAGATGAGCAACTATAGACGGTGTATCAATTGCGATAGGGAGTTATTATGGTTTAGCCTACACCATAATTCATGATAGGTTGACATTTCCGAAAGTGTGCCCATAAAACTGACTCGGGAACAAAAAATTAGACAAATTGGTTTGCCCTTGCAATATCTGTCGGTATGAAGATGAAGTACAGTAGACCCATGGTTTCTTTGGTGCTGACTGACAGCTCACAGCTGACTTCTGACAGTCAACATTTAGGTATATACCTAAATTTTGACTAGTCAGAAGTGACAGCTTCTAAACACATGTTTTTGCAGATCATTTGGTCTGGTAACTTTTCAAAGCCGTCAGCTGTCAGCTGTTGGCTGTCAGTCAGCAACAAAGAAGCCATGGGGCTACTGTAGAAGATATGCTTAGCAGGATTGTTACTGGGGATAATTCATGGGTGTATCACTAGCTTAAATAGAATGGAAACAACCCAGTTATTCTCCTACCAACGAATTTAACTTTACGCCATCAGCAAGAAAGGTTAAGCTTAGAGTGTTTTGAGACTCTCGGGGAGTACTGTTACTACGTTTCTAGAAGGAGGTTAAAATGTGAATGCTACATCGTACTTTGAAGTTCTGTCAAAGTTTCGGGTTACAGTTCGTAAAATAAAAAGTCTGGGCTTACCGACAAGAGGAGTCGGTCTACTGTTTCATTATGGAAATGCCAGATCTCATACAGCTCAATTAACAAAGGGGAGAATTGAATAAATACGCTGGGAAATTCTTTAACCTTACAGCCCCGACTTAGCCCCTACCCATTTTAATATTTTAGGTCCGTTAAAAAAACCTGGAGGTAAACGTTACACTGATGAATAAGATGTCGAAGATGAGGTGCCTATATGACTGATACAACATACCAAAGACTTCTATGCTGCGGGCTATGAGGCACTGCTCAAGAGATGGGATGAATATATCAATATTGGTGGAAATTATGTTGAGAAATGAAGATAAATGTAAATGTAATAGTAATTATTTTTTTAAGCTCATATCTCATTACTGTTTCACAACCATTGCGCGTTAAAATAGTACTAGGTCTATCGTTTTATTCAAAACTTTTTTTACAACAATTTTGTGGTGAGAATATGATTAATATCGATTCGTCACATTGATAAATAACAATTTTTGTTGACAAATCAGTAATACTGTTGTATTCGCAACATAGTTCTACAACACTTGTAATTTTAAATTATCAGTAATGTCCTTTTATTTGAATCATTGTTTCAAGTAAATATTGATCTAAAATAATGTAATTGTATTAGGTTGTTTATTTTATTAAAACACATTGCCCTAACACAAGAATTAAGGACAACTCTAGAATATAAGTACGATACATTTAAAGGTCACGAAAAAAAAATTCTTTGGCAATTTTCATATTTTTGATTAAGACATATCGCCAAAGATCCTCCCCGTACCTTGCAAAACTTCGTAGCAGGCAGTTTTTATGAGCAAGTAAACTGTTGTTGTAAAATTACCTGCTGGTAAAATCTCTCCTCCCTCCCCTTCCCTCCTACACAACCCATTCCATTTCCCCCTATCCTCATGGCGGGGTAGAGTAGGAAAATTTCCTGGTGTAATGTTGCCCACTCGTCTTATTAACACCCGTTGCAGTACATCCTGGCTCTGAAGGCGAGGGGAATGACAGGTCATAAAAGTGTAACGGGCGCTCGCTTGGTTCTAGTACGTAGTCCTGGAAGCTGCTAGGTCATGGATTAAAGGAACATAGGACATGACCTAGTCGAGGAAAGATTGGCATGTTGAAGGAGTTAGAAGAAGGGGATAGAACGTAGGACAAGCTGTTATACTATGGATCAGATGAACCTAAGCTAGGAATAAAAGAAACGCAATTTAATGGCAGTGTTTTTTGCAATTTTTAGAAAAAAAATATTTTTTGGCCCAAATAAATTAAATATTTTTCATGTAGAAACAAAGAGATTAATTTTCTTCAAATGATGATATCAACAGATCTTGAGTATCTTTCATGAGCATACATTAGATGAGGAACTTTTTTAATTGAAAGAAAAAGTTGTCATCAAATTCCAGGACAAGCTTGACAGATATTCAAGAACTGTTAATATCAGCATATGAAAAAAATTATACTCATGTTTCTTGTAGAGAAAGATTTTTTTAAACTTTGACCAAAACAAATGTTCTGTATAAAAAATGCAAATTCATTTACCTTAACTCTCTTTCCTTACAATCACACCGTAATACTATTCCATCTTAGCTGATATTCAAAATAATTTAAAATAAAGAAAGAGGTACAGTAAATAAAGTAGGTCATTGGTGGTTTGTTGACTGCCACTAGCAGTTTTTAGTACATTGTCTTCTTGAGGTGTGAATAACAATTACTCAAAAAAAAAAATCTATTTTAAACGTTTGTGTTTCATTCGGTATAAATACTACTATTGCTTTTATTACGTTTTTTGTATTCTAACTCAGATATCACAATGATAAAAAAAAAACATCAACATGATGGATTGTATGACATAGTGAAAATATAGTGGATTGAATGAAATGTAACTGTTTACTTGGAATACCAACTTAAGGAGCCTTCTTAAGTGGCTGAGATATTTACAACCAGATGTTGCACTTAGGTTGAATATTGACTTAACCTTTAACCGTACACTAGTTTGGTCTCTGCTGGAATGAACACAAAACTATTCTATATGACACTATACCTAGAATTGTTAACAAAGTTTAATAGTGGAAATTTTCCACTATGAAAAGTAAGTATAGGCCTATATAAAGGTTGATCATTGAGAGCTAAATGCGCGTTAAACGAAAGGTAACTGGTGTAGGAGCGTATAATGGATCTCAGTGATTCTAATGATGTCATCATATGGGGGTATTCACAACACAATTGTGTTGTCACTTGTTTGTTCTCCTCCAGCCAGGGACGTTATAAACCCACTTGGTTTCTGTTGTTTAGGAGTTTCTGATTGACTATTCTAGCATATACGTACTGAAAGCGCGCAGGTCAAATTAGTGTGCCTGCTTTGGAGTATACTAGAAGTGCACCATTGTTTGTAGTATATAAACCCCCATATGGTAACACATAATCTAACATAACCATTGTAAAGAGTAAGGGATTGCTCCTTGTAGTTTTTCTTCTTCATCTTCTTCTCGTTTCAGCCAGCTATGTATCACGTTATTTCAACTGTTTTCTTCCTTGGGTTTTAACTTTTGCCCAGTATTCGCGCACTTGTTTTTGGTGTGCTTCCTTTCTTTCTTCCGTCCACGTGTTGCCTTTTTTCAGCTGGGTCTTTTCCTGGAAACCCTGGTATCCCCCAAGTTTCTTCTTAAGAAGATCACTTTCCTAGATGTCTTCGACTGTGATCCCCACTTCTTGATTCTTTTCCACCTCAGTGAACCAGGCCCCCTTGGTTTTCTTACTTAAAAAGTAGGAAAAGATCCAGTTTGTCAATATTTCCGTGCTCATTCGGATCATGTGACCATAGAAGGTAATCCTCCTTTTCTGAATAGTATCCGTTATCTTTTCCACATGTGTGTATATTCCGTGGTTGTGCCATCTTCTGCACTCACCGTTTTCTTTAACTGGACCCTTGTAGCTTTATTACTTTATTAATAAGGGGGTTACCGACAATACACATTTGCCTTGTTCCCACGTTATGCAGTTGTGATTTTTTACCTGTACTCTTTTAATACAAGGTCTAGGTGCACTTTTGATACGAGGTTCCTCCCTCTTGTGCGCTTTCCAAGTTCTCCGTATTCTAGTGCCTTAGTATGGGAGTTAGGCTGTGTCACGTCCTTTATTCCCGTTGTTCCTTGGTAATCCTAGAAGCCAGTTAAGGCATCCCCCGGCCTCCCTTAGGCCCAATCAAGGCGTCGTCATAAACGTGGGGAGGGGAGGGGTGGGCGTTGTAGTGCGGTGGACAGCGTCAGTCTGGTAGCGTCCTCACACAATTGCCAACCCAGGGGAAGAATATTTTCCGTACACTCGCGTCGGTTAGTCACAGGTCTAGCCGTTCTTATATCTACACTAAAGGGGTAGAAATGAGTAGGGTAGAATTTAGAGTGAATGTCACCACATTTGCGTTTGAGGGGGTAGAGTGGTAAACCATACTGGAAAATCCACCTCGGTGCACAAAGTGGCCTGGATTATAGCACCCGAATTTCCCCGTTGACGGTAAGTCCTACTTGACGAGACTTACGATTCCGTCCACCGATGCCAGTCACACCAAGTTGAGGATATAAAATTACGAGATTCAGCTCGTATGGCTATATTCCTGGAGGATCACAAATCATGAGTTAAAAATCCACTTCGAAGGCCGAATGGTTTAAGTCGGTGTTAAGCAAACAGTGTGCCGTGAGCCCACAGTCTAGAGCGTCGCTGTTTAATAAGAACACGAATGAAGTTGGTACGAGCGGCGGCCGTGCCTCATCCGTATTTCTTACTTGCTCGTACTTACTGATATTTTAAATATATCTGACAAAATCAAAAGTTTTCGCGTAAAGTTTGAGTTAGTGTATGATTTGCTCAAATTATCTACTAAATCTGTAATGTAGGACGGACACTGATCGGGAAAACCAGAAAAAACTGGTATTATGCTTAAATTTGTGAAGGGAGAGGGGGGTGAAACAAGGGAAAAAAGCTTGAATTTTGACTTCTGTCAGGAATTTAAATGTGAGGACCATTCTAAGTAGCTCCTAAGGCTATTATCCAAATTTTGATTTTGGGAAAGGGGGAGGGGAAGATTACTCAAAATATCTTGGATAAGTACTTATTAATAATACTTGCTCACGTATTACAATTTGGTGAAGAGTTCCATACACCCTTTACAAAAACCAACAAAAAATCAGAATAATTAATGGTTAAACGTCTCACAATCAGAGGAAAAGGCTTTTAAAAAATAAAAATGTTACCAGCAAAACTGGGAATTTTTATTTTAAAGTTCAAGTGACCACCCAGTATTAGTTTAAACAAAATGTTTCCTAATGTTAAAGAAGCGGGCACAGAAAAAGAACTTCAACCTTTAATCTGGAGTGTTTTGAAGTTACTTCAGCGAAAACTTAGTCTAGAATTTCCTAATTCTGATCTAACCGTATAACCATTAGACAGGGTGCGTACCCAAAATAATAAAACGTGCCATATGAAAAAATTAGGCCTGTTAGGTGTACAGTGAAGTTAAAATTTTGTGGAACACCTGCCTAAGACATCACTCTCGCAATAGACTGGGATTGTCAATGACGGTGAGATCGGGGTAGTGAGGGTGATTTTCCACGCGAATACGGGTACACGTAATCTAAATTCATCTTTCCTAATTAATAATACACTAGTGTAATTAGTACATATTCGTACAACCCGAACGGGTAGCACGACGCAGTGCTGAATAAAGGTCTCCAGAGTGGTTCTAAATACCCCATCCAGGCAATCACTGGCGAAATTACTCTTTAAATAGCCGCCAAATTTATTTGACAAAATTTATAGCCCCAGGTACAAACAGACATACACATGGACCAACAGACATGAGGATAGACATGCACGAGGATAGACATGCACGAGGATAGACATGCACGAGGAGAGACATGCACGAGGAGAGACAGACATTAGGGGAGACATACATTAGGAGAGATATACATTAGGAGAGACATACATTAGGAGAGACATACATGATGAGAGACAAACATGAGGAGAGATATATATGAGGAGAGACATACATGAGGAGAGACATACATGAGGAGAGACATACATGAGGAGAGATATACATGAGGAGAGACATACATGAGGAGAGATATACATTAGGGGAGATATACATTAGGGGAGACAGACATTAGGGGAGACAGACATGATGAAAGACAAACATGAGGAGAGACATACATTAGAGGAGACATACATTAGGGGAGACATACATGAGGAGAGACATACATTAGGGGAGACATACATTAGGGGAGACAGACATGAGGAGAGACATACATTAGGGGAGACATACATGAGGAGAGACATACATGAGGAGAGACAGACATTAGGGGAGACAGACATTAGGGGAGACATACATTAGGGGAGACATACATTAGGGGAAACATACATTAGGGGAGACATACATTAGGGGAGACATACATTAGGGGAGACATACATTAGGGGAGACATACATTAGGGGAGACATACATTAGGGGAGACATACATTAGGGGAGACATACATTAGGGGAGACATACATTAGGGGAGACATACATTAGGGGAGACATACATTAGGGGAGACATACATTAGGGGAGACATACATTAGGGGAGACATACATTAGGGGAGACATACATTAGGGGAGACATACATTAGGGGAGACATACATTAGGGGAGACATACATTAGGGGAGACATACATTAGGGGAGACATACATTAGGGGAGACATACATTAGGGGAGACATACATTAGGGGAGACATACATTAGGGGAGACATACATTAGGGGAGACATACATTAGGGGAGACATACATTAGGGGAGACATACATTAGGGGAGACATACATTAGGGGAGACATACATTAGGGGAGACATACATTAGGGGAGACATACATTAGGGGAGACATACATTAGGGGAGACATACATGAGGAGAGACATACATTAGGGGAGACATACATTAGGGGAGACATACATTAGGGGAGACTTACATGAGAACAGACAGAATTGTGAGAGCTACTTAGGTGTAGGGGAGCACATAAGCCCTTCATAATCTCAAGCTCAACAATACTTTCCCCCCGGAACAGATTTATCTGATTACCAAACCCTTCCTTCACCTCTGACAAGACGTGAATTAAGCACAACTTGTGAATGAGTGAAATGCCAGACCTCCACCGTGGTTCGGATCCCACGTTAAACTGTAGGTCCTCCATTTCATATCACAATCACCCTACCATTATACATTAGCGTAAGTTCGTATAACCCGAACAAGCAGTAAAGCGCGGTGCTAATGATAATAATAATAATAATAACAATAATAAACACTATCTCTATATGATAAAATAAAAATCTTTTAATAATAATGAATCTTTGAATAAAATATGTTTCTATGATTTAAAGAAAATTTGAACCTACTTTTACTAAACATTATCCTCCCCTAATATTAATTTTCATTTTTTTTATATAAAATTACGTTAGAGTATAAAATTTGTAAGTTTTAACAATAAAAAATAATAGCATCTTGAAAAGTAAACATCCTCCGGTGTACTTTATAAATGCTTGGGGATAAAAAAGTGCATTTGAATATTTTGTGGCATTTATCCATTTTAATTTATTTAAATTTGTCTTTATCCCCTACTTTTGCTCCGTTATTAATCTTGCAATCTTTCAAGCACTAAGCAAGCACCTACTGAAGAACAAAAAAGGTATTTCCTATATCCTTTCTTTCTAATGCTTTTTATCCATCGTCTCATCCCCCCCCCTCCCTTCCCATTGTCTTCTTTCTTTTAGTCTATTCTTGATCTACTCGTTGATTTGCATAACTCATTAAGATCGAGTTAGTCACTCTTAGCTTGTACTTAATTAAGAAAGTTTCAATTACATGGAAGTTAGAAATATTTTTTTTAGGTGGGGGGGAATGGAAGGGGAGCGATTTAGTTCCGGTTGAGTGGTCGAGCTGGTTGTCCATGTTGGAGGTCCCGCGATGGCCAATGTTGTCATGAGTGACCGGTCATCTATTTATTTGTGCGTTTTACAGTTGGGTCACCTGCGCTAGCGTTTATCAGTAAACGCTCAGTCATCTCCGCCACCTTATATAAGTAGTCTTGGAATCCGAACCTTAAGCTGAAATAAAAGTATGTTAAAAAAATAGCTGAGCGGTCAAAATGTCTGAAATATAACTGTATGCTTAAACAGGAAAAGGTTTAAATTAGAATAAGTCTACCCACATTTGTGGGAAGGAAGAGTGGGAAAACACATGGGGAATCTTTTAGAAGCTTACATCCGACCAGGATTCGTACCTAAATCTCTCCAAGTCATCAACATTCCTAGTCTACTGTGAGAGTTTCCCCTTTCACAGTCAGGAATTAACGGCCAGGGGTTGTGTCTGTTTTAGATTTAAGTTAGTGTGTAAGTCGTGTGTTGATATAATTAGTCGATTCAAAAAGTGCACGTCAAATCACACACACACACAAAAAGCGTGCTACAAGAAGGTTCACGATTACAATAATGTATCTATATGAGAAAGTAAAAGATCCGTTTCGACCATTTTTCCAAGTGACCTCCAAACCATCCAACGAAAGAGGTTATAACACACTTCCCGGACGAGCCAGATAGCGCGCGTGGAGAGCGAGCAGCCATTAGATATGCATTAGTTCTGTTGACATCTTCTTGGGTCACTAATGGCCGAACAGAGCGATAACAAGATTTGCGCCGCAGGACGCTACTTCAGAGGGGGGGGGATGCCCCCTACCCTGTATTTCCCCTTTCCGACACCGACAACCCCACCTTCAGGACACCATCTTTAATTTGATTGCCGTCATGAAGAGTAGAAGGACATTGTGACGGGTTTGGGGAATGGAGAGGGTTAGGTGGGCGAAACCCGATAATCTGGCTATAGAGATTGTCCATCGCGCCTTCAGATCAGAGGATATATATATAGTGACCTGACTGGTCTCATAAAACATAACGTCAACTGGCTGCAACATTCTGTTGGCCTTTTTTTTAGTATAGTGATTAGAAAAGTTTGTGGGCGATACGAGTCGATGATAAAGTCGAATTGACTGAGCCCATCTCGAACTATCCAAAACTCAAATTACACGGAAGAGACGGAAAAACCATACATATTTTTAAAGTGTAAGAAGTATTTTAAATATACACAATAATTTTATAAATATGTACTGTACGTATTATTAGAATTTGAAAAAATTCCAACCATCAGTTTAGAAACTATAATTCTGGACAGGTTGAAAAGTAGTGTTCTATAGCTACAGTTTTTTTTCCTAAATAGCCATCCTGTCTAATATATATATATATATATAAATATATATATATATATATATATATATATTGAAAAGTAGTGTTCTATAGCTATATATATATATATATGTATATATATACATATGTGTGTGTGTGTGTGTGTGTATAAACCTGGCATTCTAAAAAATGCCTAAGCTTTCTATATAATTCCTAAGTGGTTTTTAGCAAAGTATGAAATAAATTAGTTTTTTTGTTGTATTTCGTACTTTTCATTGGAAATGTATAGAATAACCAGTCATTACATATTACCGAGAACAAAAGATAACCTTACCTAACCACCTTACTCTATATTAACCTAGCCTGACCAACTTAAATTCTAGGAGTTAGGTAAACCTTGCAAGAAATGATGCAAGACTTACATAGAACTGGATAAGAGAATTGATAGCATATTCCGGCACTTCAAAAAGACAAAAACTTGAAAATAGGTATTAAATACAATATCAAAACTCGTTTATTTCATACTTGACCAAAACCCCTCTGACATTATATAGAAAGCTTAGGCATTTTATAGAAGGCCTGGATTTCACACATTGCCGGTGACATATACATACAAGTATCTCAAAGCTTGTCCAAAGAAACTCTGATAACCGCAAGCCGAGAAAAAGTAAAAAAACTATAAAGTTATGTAGCCGCCATCTTGAAACGAAATGGTGAACGTTTAATTAGTCTGTGTGTTAACCAGACATCAAAGCTATGCTTATGCAAAATTTCAGAAAAATACGTATAGCGGTTTTTTGGGTGAAAGATTAAGAGACAGACACCAACTCATATTTTAAAATATATTAGTAGTCTATGGATAGACAGAAAAGAGAGAGTGTGTGTGTGTGTGTAAAAGTATGTTAAAGAGCGCGTGGGAGAAACACCTTATGTTCCTAGCCTCAACATCCGATCATCCAACTCTTAAACCCGGGTCTTATGAAAGCAGACGATGATGTGTACAAAGCACTACGAGATAAATCCCACTTGGAAAACATGATGTTTTTTTAAAGCCGATAATATGTTTTTTTTGTCTAGCCCGTGTCTCTTCCTCGTTTGTCTTCCGATTGTTTAAAAAAACTTTGCTCACTCTTGCCCTCCGTTTCATGACACTTCTCTTTCCCCCTAGAACTGGGGGAAAAGGGATTATGTTGAGCAGATTGTGTTTGCTATGTCATTTTATATTAATGGAATGTTGTAGTGCTTTCAGTACGAACAACACAGAATCAAATGGAGGTTTAACATGACGTCTCTGTGATCGCAGTTACCATTATTACTGTGTTTTTTTAAACCCTGATTTGACTCCACTTCTAAAAAAAAAACTTAATTGAGGTATTTAACGTGCACTTTCTGGACCTAATAATAATGTCAGCGCATGACTCATAAACTAACTTAATTCTAGAACAGACACAGCAGTAAGCCCCCAGACCGTTAATTCCTCAATGTGAAAGGGGAACCCCACATTTCACCAATGATACATTTTTTCCAGCCACGTCAGGTATTGAGCCCGAAAACCTTAGTTCAGTAGGCGTTACAGAATTTCGAAGGTGTCGGGATTACGATAAATAGTACTTTTAGTTTATAAATTAATTATTTTTCTAGATCTTGTCAGTAACAAGGGCAAGGAAAATTCCATTATTTGTTACCTTAGAATTATATTAATGCCCACAGGCTTACTGATAAAATAAGAAAAAGTAGGTATAACAATAATTGTTATACTCAATTTTTCTTTAAAGCATGTTTTAAAAATATTTTGTATAAACGTACAGACAATTTATTATGTCTGTACGTTTATTATATACATATATATATATATATATATAAATATATATATAAATATATATATATATATATATATATATATAACGTCCGTATCCTACTTCTGACAAATCGGTGTAAGGTCAGTGGTTTTATCTGGGCGCCCGGTAGCCCGCCCTACTACAACACTACGGGGCACCTTAGGGACGTACATGGTTAGGATGGACCCCAAGTGTAGGGGTTGGTATGGATGGTTCGTGGGGAATGAGATTGGCGAGTTAGTCCAATAAGCTATATTTATTAATCTAGTCAGATGCTAAACTACTACACGAGTCACCGGATAGATCTCCCGTGACGAGGGAGCATTCACGATAACGGTCTCGCAACCTTTATGTAGACCCAAGATCGACCCTCCGGTGGGGTGAACTACCAGACCACATTTTATATCGTCATTTCGTCAGACGTGCTAGATACCACCACACATGTACTCAGTATGGCTTCCAACATTCAACAACCGTGTGTTATTTTCACACACAAAACTTGCTGATCTCGTTGTTCACCAGCCAGGAAGGTCTATCGGTCGCACCGTGCTCGCTCGTCAACAGGATGCAAGCTATATGAGCTATTATATATGCCATTCTCAGCAGGATGGAAACCCAATACTCTTGTCTTCCAAGGAAATGTACAAGCCTGGGCTAACCTCCTGCCTATATCTATACATTTCAAAGATTTATTAAAAATTTGTCCAAAACTATATCTGTGGAGGGTTTTACATGATAAATAATATTGTGTATTGGTGCTAACTAAAAATAATAACTATAGGGTACCTAACTTACTTTATAGACTTTTTTTTTAGTAGTCTAATAATATTTTGTTCAAAATTTATATCTGAAGAGTATTTAATGGAAGTAATAAATAAAATCTTTGATTTTTGAGGAAAACTTATTTAAGGGTGGTTAATTGATAACAGAATTGTTTTAATTTATTCCAAACTATAATAGAATATGTGATAAACTATGTAATATTGTATATCTCATGTAGAAACTTATTACAAACTATTAAGCTATAAATATAAATTATAATATTATACCTGGATGAGAATCGAAACCAAAGAACACTTCTAGGGATTGGAATGAATAAAAACGAATATAGACAAAATATAACCGCATTTTCTTGGAGTATGAGTGGGAAACAATTTAGGAGAAATTTCGTTTCGGTACACCCAGCTGGGACTCGAACACCTGCAGACCAAGCTAGGTGAGCTTAAAGCTTACTCCACGTGCCCACTGATGCGGGTGGTGGTGGTGGTAGTAGTAGTAGTAGTAGTAGTAGTAGTAGTAGTAGTAGTAGTAGTAGTAGTAGTAGTAGTTCTTTACCTGCTTTGATGGACACATGGCTTAAGGTGTCAATTTCACAGTAGCAGTAGACTAGACTGCCGATTACAGGGAGCAGAGTTCGAATATCATTTGGGTGTATTAAGGGTGATTTCTCTAAATGGTTTTCCACTCTTTCTATAATAAAATGCGGGTACACTTTCTCTAAACTGAATATTAATCATCCCTAGCACATTATGGTAATTTGTACATATGCGTATAACCTTAACAGGTAGTAAGACGCGGTGCTAATAAAATACATATTTGTGGTTTATCACAGCGTCGTACTAGTTCGGGTTATACGCAAGTGCACTAATTACCCTAACGTGCTAAGGATGAGGAATATTGAATTAATAGAAGTGCACCAGTATTTTCATGGAGGGAGAGAGGAAAATAATTGAGGGAAAAACCTTTCAGTAAGGCCGACTGGGATTTGAACTCCATTCTCCCTGTCATCGGCAGTTCAGGCTATTGCGAGAGTGACGCCTTAGCCCATGTGGTCAGCAAAGCGGGCAAGAGAAGTTATTCATGTTAAAACTATGTTGAGTGTATTAACCTCCAAGTACCGATATTTATAAAAGCAGACTATCGTAAGAACGTTCCCTACCTGTGACGTCACGGCAAGTCGATATAGGGTGTCTCATGTTAATGTATTTACGTTCAATCCAACAAATTTTAAAGCTTTAACACTGAAACAAAAATTATAAATTCTCAAATAATTCTAAAAACAGTCTTACATTGCCACATAATTATTATTATTTATCTTAAAGTAGTTTATTTTTTAAATCGTCCACAGCTTAGGCTATTTGGTTTACTCACGAAAATGTCCTGTGGGAATCTTCTTGCCAGAATGTAAATTAAAAACTTCAGTGAAAGCAAATATCTATCTATAATAGGAAACAAGACAAAGGTAATTTTGTAACGCAAGTAAATGTTATACAGGCGCAAATAATAGGACGGTGTGTATAATCTTCATCGGAAGGTAAGTGCTGTCAGTACATAAACTAGAGGCCTCACAGGGTGAGCTGCTCATTTTCTTCCCTCTCTTTCTATCTCGTACATTTAAACACTGAGGTCAAAATGTGCTAGAGCTTATAGAGTGCTTAGGTGCGTCAAGTTGAGTTGCAACCCGCTTTGCAAAATAGCATCGAGAACCCCAAGTAGGAAACTAAACTGCTATGGATGACATATTAGGCCTATTTTTTATTATATGGTAGTTAATAAGCAAAAAGGAGACCTGTTGGTCTAGGGGTAAGGTGTCAGACTTCTGTGCTTGCGGCCGGGGTTCAATCCTCGGTCCCGGCACAAATTTATCTGATTATAAAACCCTTCCTTCACCTCTGACAAGACATCTTGTGAATGTGAGGAATGCCAGGTCTCCACCGTGGTTCGGATTCCACGTTAAGCTGTAGGTCCTTCATTTCATCTCACAATCACCCTAACATTACACATTAGCTTAAAGGCGTATAACCCGAACGGGTAGTAAGACGCGGTGCTAATAATAATAATAATAATAATAATAATAATAATAATAATAATAATAA